>BOPN01001570.1:260000-265000 GCA_017312705.2 Penaeus japonicus
TTTTTTTAAATAATGATAATAAGAAAGGTAAAAAAAAATATATTAGGTGAAGTGAAGACATAATGGGAAAGAAAATGAAAAAATGAAAATGAACGAGAGGAGAAGAGACTGAAATCAGATATGGAGAGACGTGGGAGGGGGTTCCATCTGCCCGATTATTGCAATTGTTGCGTTTGAGAGATCGGTCTCGTGTTGCTGGAACTTCGCCGTTCGAGTCTGTTTTTATTGCAAGAGTTAAGTGGAATCATTTCAAAGCTGATGAACGATAAGTGCTGTTAAGTGTTTAGTTTTATTGTACGAAAATGTTCTTATAATGCTTATTATATATATATATATATATATATATATATATATATATATATATATATATATATATATATATATATGTGTGTGTGTGTGTGTGTGTGTGTGTGTGTGTGTGTGTGTGTGTG
This sequence comes from Penaeus japonicus, assembly GCA_017312705.2. Taxonomy (NCBI): domain Eukaryota; kingdom Metazoa; phylum Arthropoda; class Malacostraca; order Decapoda; family Penaeidae; genus Penaeus; species Penaeus japonicus. The sequence continues at coordinate 260,432 of BOPN01001570.1, forward strand.
TGTGTGTGTGTGTGTATGTATGTGTGTGTGTGTGTCTGTATCAGAAGTCACTTGCAATTAATTGCCAGTTGATTTTTATATTTGCGTGTTCGAGATTAACAGCTGAAGACATGAGAAAACTATGATGAAAGTGCGGCTGCAATTGAGGATGCAGGAGAAGTGGTGTTGGAATGGGGGGGGGGGGGGGGGGGGCAGGGGTAAAAAGGAGGGGTAAGGGGTCGAAGTTCAATATTAGTGGCTGCGTCGGTGGGCCAGACTCTGCAAAGTTTGGTTTAGTGCAATAACCGATCCCGGGTGGGAGGCCGCCTTGCGCGTCTCCACCTTTTATATATTGCCTGCGTGGACCCTGCTCTCTCTCTCTCCCCCCCCCCCACACACACACTTTCTCCTCCTCCTCCTCCTCCTCCTCCTCCTTCTGTCTTTATTCTTGTTTTCCTCCTCCTCCTCTTCCTTAGCCTTTTCCGTCTCCTCCTCCTCTTCCTTAGCCTTTCCCGTCTCCTCCTCCCCTTCCTTCTTCTCCTCCCCTTCCTTCTTCCCTCTTCCTCCACCACCAACACCTTCCCGGCTGCTTCCTTTTTTTCTCGGTAGCCTTGTCTCCCTTTACCCCCCCCCTTCTCTCTCTCTCTCTCTCTCTCTCTCTCTCTCTCTCTCTCTCTCTCTCTCTCTCTCTCTCTCTCTCTCTCTCTCTCTCTCTCTCCCCCTTCCTCGTCATATCCTCTCACCCCTTCCCTCTCTCTATCTCTCTATCTATCTCATATTCTCACTCATTCACTCACTCTTTATATTTATCTTTGTCTTTTGTAATTCTTTATATGTTCGTGTGTACGGTATTTTCTGCGCTCATGCCTCGCCTTCTCGCTTTCTTAATTAAAGGTACTCCCATCTCCTTTTTCTTTTTTCCTTCCTAACTCTTCATTCCCTTTCTCTCTCCCTCATTCTCCTCCCCCCCACCACCCCCACCCCCGCCTTTCCCCTCTTCCCCCTCTTCCCCATCCCCTCGATCCACGGTCTGATTAAGAACAGATAATCAAGACGATTTTTTTTCCATCGCTCTTTTAATGGAGATTGAGAAGAATGGCTCAGCTTCTGTCCCCCCCCCCACCCCCAAGCCCCTCTGGTACCCCTGGCCTCTTCTTTTACCCCCCTAACCCCCTCTGGTACCCCTGGCCTCCTCTTCCTATATCCCCCCCCCCCTCCCACGACGCCAGTGTATGTTAAGATAGGCCGAGAGACTGAGGAATCTTTTCCCCGTTTTTCGCTCTCCATATTTGTTTGTTTGCCTTGTTTTATGTGTTTGTTCGGCCGAGCGGCGGTCTCGGTATCTTGGCAAGGATCGTAACTATAGCACACCTGGGGGGGGGGGGTAGGAGGGAAGGGAGAGGGAAGAAGAGAGGGTATGGGGAGGCAGGTTGGGAGAGGAGAATAGTTTTATACCATTTCCGTCCCCCCCCTCCCTCCCCCTCAATACCTCCCATTCCCCTTTTCCCTTGCCCCTTCTTTCCCTTCCTCCTTCCCAATTTCCTCTTTCTTGTCCAACCCCCTTACCCCTCCCCTTTCCCCCTTACCTTCCCTTCATTCCCTTCCCCTTCCTTCCCTTCCCCTTCCTTTCCCTTCCCCTTCCCCTTCCCCTTCCCCTTCCCCTTCCCCTTCCCCTTCCCCTCATCATTTCTCCCATTCCCCTTTCCTCTCCTCTGTTAACCCTCCCCCTCCCCCGTTAACCCTTCCCCTCCCCTGTTAACCCTTCCCCCTTCCCTCCTTCCCACCTCACCTTCCTCTCCCATCCCCCCTCTCCCTCCTCCTCCTCCTCCTCCTCCTCCTCCTCCTCCCTTCTCTTCTGCGACAGTGCGGGGGTCCATAGACAAATACTTCATCAATTTCCGCGGATGTTTACCGAGGAGTAGAGTGTAAACAGCGGCCAGACGAAATATTTTCTGGCCTTGTTTGAAGACTTCTTTGCAAAGGATTTGTGTGTTGCTGTTTGTTTGGGCGCCCATCATTTTTCTGGCCCGCGTCTATATTTCTCTTATTGGGAGATGGTGTAGGTATTTGGCCTGGGTCGGTGGGGGGAGGGGGAGGGGGAGGGAAGTGGGAGGAGTAGAGGGGGGGAGGGGGATGTGGGAGGGGGAGAGGGGGATGTGGGAGGAGTAGGGGGAGAGGGATGTGGGAGTAGTAGGAGGGGGAGAGGGGGATGTGGGAGGAGTAGTAGGAGGGGGAGACGGGGAGTAGAAGAAGGGGAGGGGAAGAAGGAGAAGGAGAATGGTAGGAAACGAGTGAAGGAGAGAGGCGACAGACATACAAACAGACAGAAATGGGAAAAGAGGGAGGAGGAGAGGGGGGGGGGCAAGCGAAGGAACCAGTGGGAGGAGTAACAAGGATAAGCACTTAGTGTGTCCTCAGATGTGAGCGGTTGAAGGAGGAGGTGCAAAGGAGAGCGAGAGAAAAGAGACGGAGGAGGAGAGAGGAAAAGGAAGGGTTGAAAATGTTTGAAGTAGGAGGAGTTTGAAAAAAGAGATATGGTGTGTGTGTGTGTGTGTGTGTGTGTTTGTGTTTGTGTTTGTGTTTGTGTTTGTGTTTATATGTGTGTTAAAGAAAAGAAAATCTATGGGAAAAGAGACACTGGACAGGAAGCGAGAGTAAGGGAGGAGACGAGGGTGCGCTGGGCCGAGGGGGGGGGGGGCGAGAAGGACGCCCCACACGCGGAAACCAAGGGGGAGGAGGGCGTGCGATCAGGGGCGGAGGGGAGTGGACAGGTGAACATGCCACTGCTACTACTACTACTGCTGCTGCGACTACTACTACTACTATTACTACTACCACCACCACCACCACCACCACCACCACTAATACTACCGCTACTATTACTACTACTACTACTACAACAACACAACTACCTTTACCACCACTACCAGTACCACTACTACTACTACTACTACTACTACTAATAATAATAATAATAATAATGATAATAATAAGACTGAATAGCACAGGACATTTCATCAGGGATGGCAATTGAAGATGGCCTGACGTGGGGAGGGGGGAGGAGGGAGGGGGGAGGGGTGGACCCGGGGATCCTGCCGGAACGAGAGCGCACCTGGCAACGCTGGGGCCTGCGTCTTTTGAACTGCAGGTTAATGGCGTTTTAAGATTGTTTTCTACCGCTTCGGGATTGGCTGAACGGCGGCTCTGCTCGCGGTCGGGTAGTAGTTTTTTATTTCTGTTTCTCTTTTTTTATGTTTCTGTGCTTTTTAGTGTTGTTTTGTATGTTTTTTTTTTTTTCCATCTTCTGGTTGCGTATTTCCCGTTGCTAATGTGCGCCCTGGTTTCTGTTTCCTTGTTGTTTTTATTATAATCTTTATCTTCTTTTGCCTTTGGTCGCGTCTGTACTTTTTCCCCTATTTTGTCCTCTTTTCTTTATTTTTCCCGTTATTCCCTTTTGCTCTTAATGAATTTCTGTTTTCTTTGCACTTTTGCAGTTTCTCTCTCTCCATCTCACCGTGAATAAAACCTTCACCTTTAGCAATACCATGAAAATATAAAAATATTCACCACCATCCGCACCAACAAAACATCCCCATCCCCATCATCATCTCACAATAGACCCTTCACCATCACTTCACCATAACAGAGGAGGAAACCCCGGAATATTTTCTGTCGCTTTATCAAGTCACGTTGTCGTCGCTTTTGCTTGTTTTGACTCTTGATTCTGGATTGGGGGGGTGGGGGGGTATAGATATAATGGCGGTGGTGGGGTTGGTGGTTATAGTGTGATTGTGGTTGTGGTAGTGGTGATGGTAGTAGTGAGGATGATGAAAGAGGTGGCTGATGATTGTGATGGTAGTCTTTGGTGGAAGGATGGTATCTATTCATTTGTCCATCTATCTATATATATATATATGTGTGTGTGTGTGTGTGTGTGTGTGTGTGTGTGTGTGTGTGTGTGTGTGCGTGCGTGCAAGTGTACAATGTATGTATGTGTGTGCTTGTGCGTCTGCTTCTTTCTGATGAAATGAAATAAACACGTCAATCTCAATGCAAAGATACGTGATAGTGTTTTTTTCTCTCCGGCAAAATCTAAGCAGCCTTCCCCATTCCGCATGCCTCAACATTATATTACAGGCTCGGAATTTAAAGTTGAATATATACGACCTCTTTTAAGGGGAATGAGTGGTGGAGAGAGGGGGAAAGGGAGAGGAAATTGTGCAGTCGTAAGCCAAGTGTTCTTCTGGCAAGAGGTGGCGGAGGAGTAAGAGGAGTAAGAGGAGGCAGAGGAAGAGGAAGAGGAGACGGAAGAAAAGAAAGAGGAGACGGAAGAAAAGGAAGAGGAGACGGAAGAAAAGAAAGAGGAGACGGAAGAAAAGAAAGAGGAGACGGAAGAAAAGAAAGAGGAGACGGAAGAAAAGAAAGAAGAGGCGGAGGAAAAGGAAGAGGAGACGGAAGAAAAGGAAGAGGAGACGGAAGAAAAGAAAGAGGAGACGGAAGAAAAGAAAGAAGAGGCGGAGGAAAAGGAAGAGGAGGTGGAAGAGGAGAGGGCGTAGGTGTGGGGTAGGGGAGGGTAGAGAGGGAGGTGGG
>BOPN01001570.1:270000-275000 GCA_017312705.2 Penaeus japonicus
TTAAGCTGGCAGCGGGATTGTGCGGCCGAGAGAGTGCCACCGTATTGTCGAGTGGCACCGTATTGTGGCACCCTCTTGCATGACTGCCTCAGTGCATGATTGTTTCCTTCCGTGGGCTCTCCTCTCTTCCTGCTTGCCTGCCCCTCCAGTCGGATGTTTCGCCGGGAGATTTCCTCGTCATTCTGAATGCTGTTTTCCTCGCGGGGGTAGTTGAACTTTGATAATTTTGCATTGCAGTTGATGAAGAACATCTTGCTCTGACGTTTTTGAATTACGATTAAGATGATATTTATGGCCAAAAGTGTTCTTAGGTCATTCCATCTTATCTGTAGATTATCACGACAGTAATTCCAATGTATCTCTCACTTGCATATATTTATATATCTTCCCAGATTTTTACTTTTCTTACATTAATTCGTATGATGTATGAAGGAAGGAAGAAAATAAAATTCGTCGGAGGTATAAATCTTAAGATGAAATTACAACATGGGAAAAATGCGAAGTGATGCGAAGCAAGTGATGAAAACAAAGAAATGTGGAATAATTCGTTAGGAAACAAAACTTGAAAATCTAGTAAATATATACCAGAAAATGTTTACGATGGTGAAATGATGAAAAAGAAAGAGAAGGAGAGAGAGAGAGAGGGAGGAAGAGGGAGAGGGAGAGAGAGGGAGAGAGAGAGAGAGAGAGAGAGAGAGAGAGAGAGAGAGAATTGTAAAGAAAGCAAGATAGCAAGTGTGTATCCGCGTGGTCCGCCTCCCCGAGCCCCGAGCAGGGAGAGAGCCCCTTCGAGCCGTGCACCGCCGTCGAACAGCGCATTCCCGGGGATGCTGCCGGGATGCTAATGGGTGTTTTAAGACGGATCATCTCGGTGGCTGTCGTAGGCGCCGCGTAGGTCCAGCTGGGAGATTAAGGGATCGCCCTTTTTGTCGCTTTTTCGAAATTGTCTTTCCGGTTCTCGCCTGCGGGGATATGGGGACGTCTTACAGGGATTTGGCTTCGTCTTTGTCACATCCCGCGCCGACGGCGGGAGGGTCGCTCCCTTTCTCTCTGTTGTTTTTTTTCGATAATTAGAGATTTGTATTTATATATTTTAGATATTCTCCTTTTGTGCGGGTTTGGTAATTTCTCCTTCACTGGCTTGGTCGTCGTCTCGTCTTGTCTTTTCCACTTGCTTCTGCTTCTTCTGTCGCCCTGGTCTCCGTCGTCCCCTGTTTACATATTCCTCTGCCTGCTTTTCCTCCTATAGCTTCTTCTCCTGTTTCTTCTCCTCTTCCTCCTCCTCCTCCTCCTCCACCCCTTCCCTCCTCCTACTGCTCCCCTTCCCTCCTCCTCCTCGTCCTCCTCCAACCCTCCCCCTCTTCCTGCTCCTTCTACCCCTCTTTCTCCTCCTCCTCCTCCTCCTCCTCCTCCTCCTCCTCCTCTTCCCTCCTCCCACTCCTCCCCTTCCGTCCTCCTCCTCGTCCTCCTCCCCTCCCCCTCTTCCTCCTCCTTCTACCCCTCTTTCTTCTCCTCCTCCCCTTCCTCTTCCTCCTCCTCCTCCTCCTCCTCTTCCCTCCTCCCCTTCTCTCCTCCTCCCACTCCTCCCCTTCCGTCCTCTTCCTCGTCCTCCTCTCCCTCCTCCCCACCCCCCTCTTCCTCCTCTTCCACCCCGTCCTCTTCCTCCTCCTTCTATCCCTCTTTCTTCTCCTCCTCCTCCTCCTGCTCCTCCTCCCGCTCCTTGCCGAGCCCCGCGCGTCAGGAGGTCATAATAACGCGTCTCAACGAAAATCCTACCGAAGGTCCCTCCCTCGCCTCTCGGGCCTGTCTTGAGAGGATGTTTCCTGCGTCTCCAGATGCTGACTCTTCACCCCCTCCCTCCCCCCCTCCTCCTCCTCCTTTCCTCTTCCCCCCTTCCTCCTCCTCCACCTCCGCCTCCGCCTCCGCCTCCGCCTCCTCTCCCCCCACGGGCACAGTTAGATTTGTTTTGTGCCTTTCTTCCTTCGCTCTCTCTATTCCTCTCTTTCGCCTCTCCCATGCTTTCTCGAGTGCCTCTTGCAGCTCAAGCCGCGAGAGCCAGCGATCTGGAGGGCACTCGTTGTTGCTGGCGAAGTTTAAAGCCCTGATGATGGCTTTAACGCCTCTCCTGATTTGGCTTGTGTCGTTTGGTAGTGTTTTGCTGTTAGCGTTTTCTGTCTTTCTATCTCTCTCTTCTCTTTTCTTCTTTCTCTCTGTTCTCTTCTCTTTTCTTCTCTTTCTCTCTGTTCTCTTCTCTTTTCTTGTCTTCTTTTTTTTCTCTCCTCTTTTCTCTATCTCCTCTTATTTTGTTTTTTCCTCTCTCTTCTTTTCTCCGTCTCCTCTCCTCTTCTCTCTCTTTATATCTCTATATCTCTATCTCTCTCTCTATCTATCTTTCCCCTTTCTCTCTCTTTAACAATAATTGCAAAATCTCGCGTTCCTGTCGCGTTCCTCGTACCGGGGCACTGTCTTTGAAGAGGTCGTTTGTGAAACTCGACTCTTAATTCACGTGTACGATTACCGTTTTATGCATTTATGGCTGTCTCCTGCATGGCTCTATCTCGTTGAAGGGATTATATAGATAAATGGCAATTTCTATTATATCATTTTTTTTCCTGTATGTCCTTCAACAACACATAAAATAAGTGAGAGAAAAGGTTTTATGCATATCACCCTCACATCGAAAGAAAAACTTTGCATTTGGGTTGATTAAACACGTGTCTCTCTCTTCGCCCTTTCACTCCCTTCTCCTTTACTCCCCATCCCTCTACTCCCTCTACTCCCTCCCCCCTTCCTTCCCATCCCTCTACTCCCTCCCCCCTTCCTTCCCATCCCTCTACTCCCTCTACTCCCTCTACTCCCTCCCCCCTTCCTTCCCATCCCTCTACTCCCTCTACTCCCTCCCCCCTTCCTTCCCATCCCTTAGCCCCTCCCCCCTGTTTACCTTGAGTAAGTTGCGAGCCGTCAACACACTATTTCAGATACGAGCCGCCAGATGTCGCTGTAGCATCGTGCACTTCATGTCGGAAGAGGCGCGGTATCTCGTGCGTTATCAGTATTTCTGTTAGCGCATGCCAGGAAGCCCGAATGTAATCAGTATTTCAGGTAGCAGACGCCCCGCCCCGCCAGGTGTCTCTGGTGTAATCAAGTGTTTCAGGTAGCGGCCGCCAGGTGTCTTGTCTGGGCCGTGCATTAGCGAGCTCGAAGGGGCTTACATATAAACTCTTGTAGCCAAACACCGTGGGATTCCTCTCTTACTATTACAATGCTTAGGTAAGAGGCTTTGCCGCCTCCGAACGGCTTCTTTAAGGCGCTGAGGGATTATGTCTTATGTGTTTTGATTAGCCGTAGAATTCCGAGAAGATAGAGAGAGGAGGCAGGGGGAATTGAGGAGAAGGGGGGGGGAGGGGAAGAAGGGGTTAAGAATTCCTTCATATTGTCTTACCGCACGAGATGAGGATGAAAAAGCGTTCCCGGGTGTATATGCTGGAGTATGTGTTTAAGGAGGTTGTTGAAGATTTTGGAAAGGGGTAATGCTTGTGTCTTGATTGTTTTTTTCTTTGTTTCATTATCATACTCGTTAGTTTGAAAAGCTATATCTATGCTTATATATATATATATATATATATATATATATATATATATATGTGTGTATGTGTATGTGTATGTGTATGTGTATGTGTATGTGTATGTATATGTATATGTATATGTATATGTATATGTATATGTATATGTATATGTATATGTATATGTATATGTATATGTATATGTATATGTATATGTATATGTATATGTATATATATATTATGTATATATATGTATGTGTATATATATATATATATATATATATATATATATATATATATATATATATATATGTATATATATGTATGTATATGTATATATATATATATATATATATATATATATATATATATATATGTATATATATGTATGTATATGTATATATATATATATATATATATATATATATATATATATATAATATGTATATATATGTATGTATATATATATATATATATATATATATATATATATATATATTTATAATGTATATATATGTATGTATATGTATATATATATATATATATATATATATATATATATATATATATATATATATATTAATGCTGAACATTTCATTTTCGTCCGTTGCTTCACAGCGGTCTCCTCCATCCTCAACAGGAGATGCAAATATACACACACATAAAAAAAGGAACCAAAAAAGGTTTTCTTTTTTTTTCAATCGTGATATAAAAGTTGGTTCAGGATCGTGTGGTATCAGATACCCCAGGAGGGCCATCGGGGAAGGACGAGGGAGGGCATAGGAGGGAGGGAGGGAGGGAGGGAGGGAGGGAGGGAGGGAGGGAGGGGGGAGGGGGGGTAGACAGAGCGAGAGGGAGCTTTATTGCCCTCGTCGGGGCCTCTGTACACGATGCTTGTTCTTGATTCCTTTTCGGTGTTGTTTCTTTCTCTCTGCGTCTGCGCCAATTCCGGTTCTGTGGCTGCTGTTTCTGTTTGTTTGTTTGTTCGTTTGTTTGTTTGTTTGTTTGTTTGTTTTTCTCTTGGCTGTTGTCTAGGGGTGTTCTGGATGGAGGGGGGGTGATGGAGTATTTGAGAACTAGGATGCCATACCAGTGGTTACTTTTTTTTGGGGTTAGATGGCATACGGATTGATTTCTGCTCTTCTTTCTCCTCTTCCTCCTCCTGCCCCTCCCTCTTCCGCTTTCCCTCCTCCTCCCCCCCTTCACCCACCTTATATAAGATGTTTATTAGTATTTATTACTGCTCCCTCCCGCTAGCAGCTCCGGCGTGACACTTCTAGGAAATGAAGGGTTTGAGTTACACGTGTTCGTCCCAGGGGCAGGGGCAGGGGCAGGGGCAGGGGCAGGGGGGGAGGTAGAAGGGTAGGCTTTGGTGAAGAAGAGGTGATGGAAGGGAAGGGGAAAGAGGAAGAGGAGGGCAGAAGCAAGGGAGGAGAG
>BOPN01001570.1:280000-282800 GCA_017312705.2 Penaeus japonicus
TCCACCTGTCCTCTCTGCCTCTTTCAATGAACGCTTTCACCTCATCTGGATTATTTGATTACAGAAATGAGATCATACTTGCATTTTATAACAAGTCGAGTTTTTGCCGTCTGGCCTTCTCTTGCTCCTCTGATTCTCTTCAACTATTCTCTTTTTTTTCTTTCTTTCTTTCTTTTCTCGCTCTTTCTTTTCTTCCTCTTTTTTTCTCTCTCTCTCCTCTCTCTCTCTCTTCTCTCTCTCTCTCTCTCTCTCTCTCTCTCTCTCTCTCTCTCTCTCTCTCTCTCTCTCTCTCTCTCTCTCCTCTCTCTCTCTCTCTTCTCTCTCTCTCTCTCTCTCTCTCTCTCTCTCTCTCTCTCTCTCTCTCTCTCTCTCTCTCTTCTCTCTCTCTCTCTCTCTCTCTCTCTCTCTCTCTCTCTCTCTCTCTCTCTCTCTCTCTCTCTCTCTCTCTCTCTCTCTCTCCCCCTCTCCCCCTCCCTCTCCCTCTCCCCCCCTCCCCCTCCCCCTCTCTCCCTTCCCCCTACCCTTCCTCTTCCCCTGACCGTCTTTCGCCGTCCACCCTCCCCCTCTCGCCGTGCACCCCTCCCCCCCTCCCCCTCTGGCCCGCTTGTGTACGAGTGCCAGTCCTCACACCTGTGCAAATGCAAATTCCCTCGTGACTCTATTACTCGGCAGATCACAGCGCTTCTCGGAAGGCTCCCGAAGACGCCGAGAGGGCGCGAGGACGCTTCCTGGAACTCGCCTCCGGGTGTCCAAGGATAAGGAATAGATAAGAGTGAGAGTGAGATCAGGAGTTAGTTTAGAGTTTGAGTGAGAGTAAGAGTAAGAGTTTGAGTGAGAGTAAGAGTAAGAGTAAGCCAGACATGAACACAGTTACTTGAAGCAATCGGTTGCTCATGAGTGTGATTCCAATGATGTTTGTCGGTTAGTAGATGAATGCATATGCGACTGGGTGTCGGGGCTTGAGTTTGAGCTTGAGCTTGAGCTTGCGCGTGTGCTCGTGTGCATGGACAGGTGGGAGGTTTCCCGGAACCCTTCTCTCCGCCGACCTTTCCTTGGCGAGGTCTGGTCGAAAGGAAAGAAAGAAAGAAAGAAAGAAAAAAAAAAACAAGACGAGAAACGGAAAGGTAAACAGGGGCTGCGTGCATGATTGACGTCGTGGCACCCCGTGGCTCACGGAGCGCTTGTCAACATGCACTGAGAGACCCCCCGTGTTGCCAGCACACCATGACGTCATTTGTGCCTGATGTCGCAGGTTGCATGACGGTTAGATGAATATGTCGGATGCTTGTATGAATGTGGGGACGTTTGGAAGCATGTCTGCGTTCCTAATGCATATGGTTTATATGAATGTATAAAATTATACATTTATGCATATTTGTATATGTATATATATATATATTAAGCCTCAATCTGAAAATACTCCATATTTGCAATGTGCACCCACTCGGCTCTTATGTCTATTTTTGCATTTTGTATGAATATGCTTTCATTTTGTGTGAGTGGCCGTATGAAATTTACGATATTTCTATATATTTATTTTTTCAAATGGAGTAATTCATCTACTTCAATCCACCATTCACTGACTGGGATGTTACAAACAGGATTTCCTTAGGGGGCACAGGTCGGGCAGCTGCTCCCTTACTCCTTAACAAGACGACAATGGCGAGTTCCCACGTAAATACCCACACACAATCACACAGAGATACGCTACTTGAACTCTCCCCTCCCCCTTCTCCCCCTTCCCCCCCTCCCCCTCTCCCTCTTCCTGATACTCATTCTCTCTCCCCTTCTTTCTCTTTCATCTCCCTCCTGCCATCCCCTCCTCCCTCCCTCTTCTCACTCATTCTTACTCATTATTCCTTCATCCTCTCTCTCCCTCTCACACACCTCTCCCTGTCTCCACACTTTTCCCTCCCTTCTCCCTCCTTCTCCCCCCCCCCCCACCTCACTTACCCTCCCATTTCCCCTCCTCCCCCCTTCCTATCCCTTTCTCCTCTCCCTCCCTTTCCCCTCCTCCCTACTGCCCACCCTTCCCATCCCTTACCCATCCCCCCCTCCCCCGCTTTGGGATTCAGGTAAATCTCCTCTTCCCTCCCCTCTCCCTCCCCCCCCTTCCCCCCTTCCCCCGCTAAGGTAATGATGAATGTGGTCAGTATTATGGCGCTTGTGGAGGGCCTTATTGTTAAGAGTTGGTAGCTGTATATAAAAGGCAGGAGGGGGAGGGGGGGTGGGGTGCGAGGAGTGGTCGGTTGTACGGGGGGGATAGTGGGGGTGGAGGTAAGGGGAGAGGGGGTTAGAAACCGAAGGGGAAGAAGGATGAAGTGGAAAAGGGAGTTTTGATGGCGATGCGTAATGCGTAAGCTGGCTTTGTGTGCAGGGGATGCATTTGTGCTCGCTTTTGAGTCTCTCTCTCTCCTCTCTCTCTCTCCTCTCTCTCTCTCTCTCTCTTTCTCTCTCACACACACTCTCACTCTCTCTTTATTCCTCTCTATCTGTCGCTCTCCCTCCCTCCACTTCTCTCACTCTCCTCTCTCCTCAATCAACCTCATCTCACACTTCATTCTCTATTTCTCATTTCTTTTCTCCTCCCATAGCTACACGTCTTACGGAAGCTGCATCAAGGTACGAAGGCTGCTCCCAAGGCCAAGATGGTCAACAACTTCCGGCCAATACAGCAGATGTACCACCGGCCACTTCGCACCAACATCGACTTTACGAACGGACGCCAGCTCAACTGCCCATCCATGGCGAGGCAGATGTACTATACCGGTGAGTTATGGTGTGTGTGTGTGTGTGTGTG
>BOPN01001571.1:0-50121 GCA_017312705.2 Penaeus japonicus
CCCAGCAACCCGCCCTCCCCCTCTATCAAGAACATGCATAAGCCGTCACAGTTAGCCAAGCTCAGGGATTAAATATCCAACGTCCTACATCCTTAAACCAGCCTAGAATATTCCCAAGGATGTCCCAAAAGGATAACCAGGCTAAATGATACCCAAGGATGTCCCAAAAGGATAACCAGGCTAAATGATTCCCTAAAAGGATGTCCTAAAAGGAAAACCAGGATAGAATATTCCCAAGGATGTCCCAATAAGAGAAAACCAGGCTAAAGGATGTCCTAGAAGGATGTCCAAAAAGGATGTCCCAATAAGAGAAAACTCGATTCCCATCACACCTTCGCCTCGCTGTGTTAAGGTCGACCTTGAGGAAGTAGCAGCAATCCGACCCGGGTGGGTGAGTGGGTGAGTGAGTGGGTGAGTGAGTGGGTGAGTGAGTGTATAGCACGAGTATTTCAGTGACTTTTTTTCTCGCGATTTGCTAAGAGCGCGAGAGGGTTCCGGTTGTCTGGCATCATCAGCGTGGTTGGGAGGGTTTCAAGGAGGAGGTGGATGGCTGGGCGAGGCTTCCAGATGGAGGAGGAGGTAGGGGGGAGGTAGGGGACGAGGAGGAGGAGGAGGAGGAGGAAGAGGGAGGGGAGGAGGAGGAGGGAGAAAAGGGGAGAGGCGTGCTGGTAGAGTGGGCTACAGGGGGTGAGATCAGATGTACATCGCTAAGGGGAGTAAAAAGGGTGGTGGAATTTCTCCTTTTTTTAAAGTCTAAAAACAAATAGTATGGTTGAAATGAATACTATTTTGAGGTGACCATTCCCTTTTTTTATAATCAAAATATATTAGGATTGCGAAGTGTCATACTCCCTGACACAGATTAAAGGTATACTTCATCCGCGTTATAATAAAGTGGCAAGTGTGTGAAGGACGAGAAAAGGTGAAAAAAAAAAAAATCTTCCTCAACGCAGCCAGCTGTTACTCACATAAAACTTCACTCGTCTCATGAGTGATCGCTCAAGCGTAGATGGTCGAACATGACGGGAATGAAGTGAAACATTATGACACGAGGTTCACAATACTAGCCCAAGTAGGCGGATCACTGTCCGTCCGGACGCTTATGAACAGCTCGACCTCTTCGATTCGTCGATCGTCAGCTGAGACGCGGAATCGTGTTGGCGACATGAAAATCAAAATTCGATCTACAGCGACCACTCCGGGAAACAGTTGCACAATATGACGATACTAACAAGCGGGTGCAACATCCGGAGAGCAAGATTTCGGCTTTACTTTGGCAACGAATCCATTCATACCCTCGGGTACAGAGCGTAATCCTCCAGCTTCCTGCCCGAAACCTCCTGCCACAATGCCCGAAACCTCCTGGGAGTTTCGGCTGCAGGCTAAGAGCACCGACGGACAATTGCAAATGTTGCGGCGGTGTGCACTTCGCCCCGAGCCAGCTTTCTCCCCGAGCCTCATCCGGCGCAACAGGACCCATTGCAATCACTCCGAAAGCCTCTGATCCCTCATCGCGCTGGCGAGCCTGGATGGCTGGCGGCGGCTGGCGGCGGTGTCGGCGTTGGCGGCGTCTCGGGACCCGCATTAACACGGGCTCTGGGAGTAAGTGCCTAAAATCGACTAATTAGGGGCCAGTTTTTGCGCTCGGTGATGTCGTTAATCAAGAACCGCCCCCTCGTATCGGCCCAACCAATAAATCAACGAACCGGTTCAGCATAAAGATAACTCGTGATAGGCCACGATCTCCCGCGTCTGAACCAATCACGGGGCGTCTTCGCTATCCCTTCGCCAATGGTGTCGCCGCATCCGACACCACTGCGAATTTGATCTTCCCCGCTGATTGTTTGGTCGTTACGCAGGTCATAAAGCTCGGACCCGGCCAATCGTAACCGTTCGTGAAGTCACAAACGACCAATAAGATCATTAGGCGCCTCTCGGGTCTACAAATTTATCCCCGGCAAAGATACGCGGCAATAAACGTATCAATCAATCAATCAAGCCATTCGCAGACATTCCAGAGTCAAACACCGCTCACTAGCTCCACACACCGACACCCGCGGGGAGGAGCGACCTTGGCCCCTGGGCGAAGGGCCACTAAGGGCCATTTTCGCGTGGGAGATCACTGGCCTGAACCGGTCCTGTGTCGCGGCCGCATCACCGCGCCCTCGAGTGTAAGCAAAGGGCGGCTTTCTGTACACCATCTCTGTCGCGCCCGAAAGGAGGTGTGATGCAGGTATTTCGGACACGCACGGACGCCGAGAGAGGCTGGCCGGTCGAAACACAGCACTACTACTGAAACATTGCAGGACTAAGAGTAGCCCCCTTGTGCTCTATCGACGGCGCTTACGGGATTTATCTGAATTCTAATCGAGGCGTTCCGCCAGAACTTACTAATCAATTCATCAGGCGTCTGTCTAATCTCCTAATTCCTTCGCCACACCACATCATCACCGAAGCTCAGTTACGATGTGGCACACGTGACACCCCCCCACCCCCACCCCCCACCCCCAAGGCGCGCACCAAGGGTAATTAAGCGTAAAAGCCATTAATTTCAGGAAGTGTCGGTGTCACATGGTCTCGATACAGCCCTTCACATTCATGCTAGTGTCATTTGCATTACCAGCGATCGGGGGCGAGGGAGGGGGGGGGGTGATCCGACGTGGGAATATGTGCATCCGCGGGCCATGAATGCCAGCGCAACGACACATAATAAGTACATCGTAAATGCCTATGAAAACGTTCCGCAAAGAGCAATTTGAAAATTTGATATTGTGAAAGCCAATTAGAAAACAAATGCTACCAATCCCGAGCTTGTAACCGCAAACGTCGGCAGAGACTAGCGTTTCGCTCTTAGCATCTATCTTCCCAAGTCGAATTTTCATGCGCCTGAAAATTCCCTTATTGAAATCGAATTCTCCGAAAGGGGATTCGGCCACCCGACCCGTCATCATCACCATCACCATCATCATCATCATCACCACCAGCACCTTCAGCAATTTAATCTATGGTTATGCCGACCCGTCACCATCGTCAGCATCATCATCATCATCATCATCATCATCATCACCACCAGCACCTTCAGAGCAATTCCATCCTTGGTTCCTCGGCGCGTCCCCCTTTCTTCCCGCCGAAAGGTCATTGGGCTTCGAGAGAGACACTGCCCAACGGCGGCTGAATAATGGACGAGGATTGCGCTCGTGTCTGTCTTAAGCCCGTCACTTAATTTGAAATATTCAGAGGCCGACGCTTCCGAGGTAACGAATGGAGGAGGGTTAGTGGGTTACTTCCGAGGAATCGCCATCCATTAAATATTTCGGGGAAGAAAAGTTGAAGAGCGGCCATTGCTGCGTCTTAATCTCGCGTCGCGGGACGTACGGAAGGGAATCGGTTCCCAGGCAAATTCGCGGGGTAAACATACGTCCGTTTGTGGCGGCGCGATCGACGATCTGATGGGCACTTGAACACCGACAGACTCATGAACTGGAAGGAAGTTATATCGGATTGGCATTAGACATTTACAAGGTGTCAGTTATCCTGGCCACTGCTGCTCCCACCCCTGGAAACGTCGCCTTCGATCGCCGGTACTTTTTTGAATAGGGGATAGGCCCCCCCCCCACCACCACCAAAAAAAGTATTGTTTGAAAATATTTTTTTTATCTCTTTTTCTTCGTTCTTAGTAGTTACCTCTATTATAATAGTTCAAAATAACTGAGAATACAGCAAAAGACCGATAGTGTATGTGGTGTCAGGTCGTTACTCTGACCTCTCTCCTCTCCTCCCCTCCCCCACCCATTACCCCCTTTTCATCCGCGTGACCCGACACGGCACCCATATTGTTCCCGGCGGATCGGGTCGCGCGCATGAGCCGTCGCCAACAAAGCTCATTTCCGCCTCTCCCTTACTGGCAACCTTATCTCGGGCCCCGCGCGCGCGACCCGACTCGCCATCCTCCTCCTCCCTTATCGTTAGCCAACAAAAGCTACATCTTGTCGGGCGAAATTGAGCAAGAGTCGGTCGGTCGGTTCCTCGGCGGAGCACCGGGCCGGTTCCCTGCCATGAGATGACCCGTGATGCGGCCGGCGTGCCCTGCCATGAGTGATGGCGACCCTGCGTGCCTGCCTGCCTGCCTGCCTGCCTGCCTGCCTGCCTGCCTGCCTTTGCCATGTGACCTACCTACCTACCTACCTACCTACCTACCTACCTACCTACCTACCTACCTACCTACCTACCTACCTACCTACCTACCTACCTACCTACCTACCTACCTACCTACCATCTCGCTACCATGGCTACACACACACACACACTCGGACAAAATCGTAACGACTTTCACACACCGATTACGGAATCATCTACTACGTAAACACAAAACTACAACCAAAACAATACTCCCAAATTCCATTCCATTCATAAAGCAGATCCAGCAACGTTATTCTCAAACATAATCCCTCTCTCACTCGATTCATTATCCCCTCGATGGCCACACGGACAGCCCACGTTCACCAACACTGCAAAGTCTGCAGTCTGCAATGTCTTCAACGCCACGCCATCATGCACACTAAACACACTATCATTATACCCTAATGTTCACCCCGGAGAACGCCGTCATAGAAAACTTTCCAGCAACCACTTGTTAAAACCCTGTTGGGGGAGGGGAGGGGAGGGGAGGAGGAGGAAGGAAGGGTGGAGAGAGGGAGGGAGGAAGGGAGAGGAGTAGGAGGAGAGAGGGAGGGAGGAAGGGGGAGGAGGAAGGGAGGGGAGGGGAGGAGGAGATGGAAGAGAGAGGGAGGGGAAGGATGGGAAGGAGGAAGGGAGGGGAGGAGGAGGAGGAGGAGATGGAGGGAGGAAGGGAGAGGAGGAGGAATAGTAAGAAGGAAGAGGAAGAGGAGGAGGAGGAGGAGAACGAGGAGAAGAAAAAGGAGGAAAATGAGGAGGAGGAAGGCTGACCTGTGAGCGTCCTGAGCCCCGTCATGGATCCTTCGGTCACCTCACTCCCCCCGCCTCCCCGTATTCAATATACTCCAGGGGGGAAACGGGGCCCAGTTCAGAAGTTCAGAACTCAAAGGAATAACAAATAACAATAAAACAAATTATTCCAGGCAACGACGTATTACTCACAACATATATATGAAAAAACAATACGCAAAACAAAGGCTTTCAGAATCCGAGTCCAATTTGGTTTGGATATCCGTTTACGCCACCCACAACCAACCAACCAAACAACCAAACAAACAAAGAGCACACGCCTCCACGCCTCTCCGCCCGGTCCTCGCACTCGCAGCGAAATGCCCCGCCCTCAGGCATGCATGCATCACAACCGAAAATACTCGGGCCCGCAGCACCATTCACACCTTGCAATACGCATCCTCTTTTCCCTATTTCTTCTCCTTAAGCTTAAGAAGCAAGCTCAAGTCGTAGGAAAGTTCAAGTCGTAGGAAAGTTCAAGTCGTAGGAAAGTTCAAGTCGTAGGAAGCTCCTGGGTTTGGGACAAAATTTCGAGATTCAGGACTTACTCCCTCAATCACTCACCTTAATGAGTAATCAGGTGAAAAATAATAACTCACCTCAACGATTAATTAGAAAAAAAACCTTAGCAAGCAAAAACGGAAGATCTAAAAGCAAGACAAGGGGTATTCGTCCCATACCATTTTTTTTTGTTCGCAAGGGAGGAGGGGCGATGGGTATGGGAAGAAGGGGGGAAAGGGGGCAGGAAGGAGAGGAGGGAAGAAGGGAATGGATAGAGAGAATAGATCGGAATGGGTAGAATGATAGGGAGGAGAAGAAAATGAGAGACAAGGAAGAGGAAGAAGAGGAAGAGCTGAAGTAGGAATAATAATAGTAGTAGTAGGAGGAGGAGGGAGGGGGAGAAGAAGGCGAGAGGAGGAGAACAAGAAGGGAGGAGGAGGAGAAGGAAGAAGAAGAAGGAAGGAGGAGTGAGGAGGAGAACAAGAAGGAGAGAAGAGGAAGAGAAGAAGGAGGGAGGAGGAGGAAGAGAACGGCAGGAGGAATGTGCCGCCACGTCCTTTATATCTAACGATCGTAATCAGCTAAAAGGCATCAGCGATCAAAAGAACGGACAAACGCCATTTCCGTCTTCGCGCCCTAATTGGCCGCCATTCCCCTCCCGGAGCAACGCATACGTCACACGAGGCGGGAACGCGGGTTGGAGGAGGAGGAGGAGGAGGAGGAGGAGGAGGAGGAGGAGGAATGGAAGGAGGAGGAGGAGGAATGGAAGGAGGAGGAGGAATGGAAGGAGGAGGCGGAGGAGGAAGAATAGTAGGAAGTGGAGGAAGAATAACAAAAAAATAACACGAATGAAGAGCAGAGTCTTACAAGCACAATAAAAGCAACCGCAAGAACCAAACAAAAAGAGAAAAACAGGGGCGAAAGCAAAGAGCCGATCGCCGCTGAGAAGGAGGAGAAGAGGAGGCGAGGAGAGGAAAGGAGAGGAGAGGAGAGGAGAGGAGAGAGGAGGCGAGGAGAGGAAAGGAGAGGAGAGGAGAGGAGAGAGGAGGCGAGGAAAGGAAGCGAAGACGAGCGGATGATAGCGAGGGTCGCAGGGCAGGCAACAGGGTTGGACGAGACACGCCACGACACGACTCGCCCCGCGCTGCTGATTAATCTGCCTCGTCTTGACCTCCCCCGCAGCCTCCGTCCGGCCTGATCTGATCAACCCGCTCGGAAATGACATCGCTCACCTTCCTCCTAATCATCCTCAGTCAGTCTGTCTCTCTCTCTCTCTCTTTTTCTCTCTCGGCACGAAAAACACGTCTTTCCGACAAAAAAAAGAAAAAAATATATATGCATCTAATGAAATAAAACCAAATAAACGATCGATATTTATTTTGCTCGCCGTAGACTACGCGCCGTGCATTCTATCGCCATGAGATTCGTACCGCGATTAATCCCGCCGTCCAAAGCTTACATGTCGACTGATTACTCTTCGGACGCTCGACATGTGTAACTTTCACTCGGCGCCTTCTGCAGTTAATCTAATAAACCATCCCGCGATGCCCCCTGCCCCCTCCCTTGCTCCCCCCTCCCCCTACTTCTAGAAGATAATTGGATGGGGTCTCCAATTACCTCCTACAATTTCTCCGGCAACCTCTCAACTCACGATGTTTTTCCTTCGCGGAGTTTTCGTATAGTGTAAATAGAAGAGAGAACCCTCGGTTTAGGATCAGTCTTCACTCCTTTTTTTCTCTTCTTTTCTTTTCTTTTTGAAGTCGGCACAAACTACCACGAACTGATACGCGCCCCACTCTCCCGATCTTACGAATATGCTCACCCATGCCCGCTGGAACAGCGTAAGCTTGTCCCCTCCTTACACACTCAAGTTCCACATCACCTTTCCCACCACCTTCGTAACGGAGCTCCATCACCACCTTTCCCTCCCTCCCTCCCTCCCTCCTCGCAACGGAGCTCCATCACCACCTTTCCCTCCTTCCCTCCCTCCTCGCAACGAAGGGCGCGAGGGCGAGCGGGAGATGAACTATTTCCTCTCGTCCCTCCCTCCCTCCCTCCCTCCTTCGAACCTCAACCTCCATCACCTCCGACCGTCTCTTCTCCCTCCCCCCTCCACGACAGATCCCCCCGCCCGTGTGACCCTCACTCACCTGCAGCACACAACACGCCCATAGCACTCGCTCGAGGAGGAAGCTATCTCAAGGGCCATGATGATGGCGAAGCGATAAGCGCTGCGGCTAATGAAGGGGGTCGGCGATGTTGGCGGAAATGATGGCCGTGTTAGTCAACCGACGGGATTACGGTGATACTCCTCCAGCCAGTGCGAGATACATCTGTCGGGGGGAAGAATCTCCGGACGATTTCGTGGACTTCCATGGCAGACGTCGAGGCTCCGGGAGGAGGAAGTGAGTGACAGTCGCCGCTGGCAATGGAGGGCGCGAGTGATCGTGCGAGCGGAGTCGGCGGAGGGCTCGTCGGGCCAGGCACCGGCGGCTCAAGTGCCAATAAGGCCATCGCGAAGTTAGCACCCGTAATTGCCTCGAAGTATAGGTAATAATAACGGTTGACACCGGAAGTTAACTGGTGATGACAGTGATGGCGGGGACGATAATGACGGGCGGAATGACACGAACGGAGCGGGTTCGAGACCGGCGCCAGCAGGAGAACAGCAATCATCGAGGCCGGAAATTATGCAAGTCACTCATCAAGTCGCTGTTCTGCCAATAAAATAATCGAGCCGTAATGATTGCGAGAGCTCACCGAGAAACAGCAATAACAAAAAAAAGAAAAAGAAAAAGAAAAAAGAAAAGAAGTGCGAAGGAGGCAAGGCATAAAAACGAATGCCATGAAAAGAGAAGTGAAAGTGAGACGTACAAAGGAACCAAGAAACGGCATGATGCATTCACTCCATACTGGGGGGAAAAGTTGTCTTTCCGCGGGAGGTTATGCGCGGCCCTGCACCCCCGCCCCCCTCCCCCCACCTTTTGGCTTCACCAAGAAAAAGACACGAAGAGAATCGGCCTCGCCAATCGTCAAAATGAAGCCGTGAAGCAATGCATGCGCCCGCACGCGACAGCATCCCAGCAAAATAAGTTCATCTCCCGCCAAAGGTCGCGGTTCAGCAGCCTGCTTTACATAAAAGCGCTGTTGCACCATCGCTCGCCGCTGGCCCAGATGAGGTCAACACATTCTCGGAGGAGGAGGAAGAGGAGGAGGAGGAGGAGGAGGAGGAGGGTGGAGGAGGAGGAGGAGGAGGAGTGAGAGGGGTCTATTTATCTGTGCAAGTTCTACTTTTGACTCTAGACGTGGGGAGTGGAGGAGGGCGAATATCTGCAACATGGAAATAAATCAGAGTCATGTAACTCTGCAACTTACGAAAACGTTGCCACTTCTCTCCCCCCAATCCCGCCCCGAAAGAGACTCCCGAATCGAGGTAGTTTTCAGCCCGTCCCTCCATCTTCCTCCAGAGCCCGAGATTTGATACCGAGTTTTTACATTTCGAATCCCAATATCACACACACACACCTTCCTTCTCTCCTCGTCTAGCAACCAAACAAATTCATCTCGCCGGCATTTCTTACACCTCCGTGGCATCCACCGCCTCCTAATGGGCCAGCCGACATTACGAAGAAACCACAACGCTGCTACAGCTGAACATCAATGCCTCGTTCAATGCCTCTCGCCATCCCTTCCTCATTAACAACCAATAACATTAACGACGATAGGCTCAAACGGCGACTTGATTACCAACACCACATCAGCGAGCGTGAATCTTAATTACCCTCACAACAGCACATGCCGGCCCAGGTAAGGTCAGCAAACATCTTGTCTTCGCCTTAGAGCCTCCGCGCAACATCTCCGGCCAATATTATCTTTATATCAAATCATCAACAGGTGCGTAAGTCCCCAGAGCCCGGCGCCGGGGCAAAACGATCCCTGGGTAGGGCGCTCCAAGGGCGAGAGCTCGATCCCCAGGTGAGGTGGGGGTTACGCCCCTGCGCCCACCTATTCAGGGGAGTAACAAGATGGCTACGAAACTTCCCTCTGCCTCGCTTGGGCCCACAACCTTTTCACAGCCGGGGAAGGTTTGAACACGTAACGGGGAGATGGAGGGAGGGAGGGAGGGAGGGAGGGAGGGAGGGAGGGATTGAGAGAGAGAGAGAGGGATTGAGAGAGAGAGAGAGGGATTGAGAGAGAGAGAGAGAGAGAGAGAGAGAGAGAGAGAGAGAGAGAGAGAGAGAGAGAGAGAGAGAGAGAGAGAGAGAGAGAGAGAGAGAGAGAGAGGAGAGAGAGAGAGAGAGAGAGAGAGAGAGAGAGAGAGAGAGAGAGAGAGAGAGAGAGAGAGAGAGAGAGAGAGAGAGAGAGAGAGAGAGAGAGAGAGAGAGAGAGAGAGGAATGTGAAGAAAATTAGGATTTGTCAGCAGCAGTAGTAGTAGTAGTTGATATAGCAGTCGATGCAATAGCAAGTGGTAGTAGCAGCAGTATTCGTAAGCCTAACACTTCTAAACCTACAACTAGTACTACTACTCCTATCATCAGTAATAATAAAAAAAATAATAATAATAATAAAAAATAAAAAAATAACACCACCACTAATACCACCACCACCCACCCACACTCGAAAATATCCTCAAAGGAAGCCAAGAGTCTGCAGTGTCGGGGACAAGCGAGCGACGAGACAGGTCCGCAGACGTGTGTGTGGGCCACGAAGCACTTAAGCTTGTACTTTGAATGCAATTGTGTGCGAGGAGACCCTGATAACGTCACACTCATTAACATATACTACACAAACACCGGAGTCTGACACATCAACAAGCTCATCAAGGGGGGCGCCGCTGAACATCACACACGCGGGCGCGAGGGACGTCAACCTGTTTTTCCGTCAATCTTTGGGAATTCGCAAAGATCTCGCTGTCAATTTTGTCTGTCTGTTTGTCTGTTTTGTGTCCCTTGTGTCTCGCATAAAGAGTCTCTTAAATGCCGATTAATTGATGGACGCGAGGAACGTTCCCGGGAAATAAATAAATAAAGAAAGAAAGAAAGAAAGAAATAAACGCGCTCACACACTGACAAATAATAATATAAATCTAATCGGCGCGAGTCTTACATCATGAGCCTATAAAATGACGTGTCATTTAAGAGAGAGAGAGGGAGGGAGGAGGGGGGGGGGACGGGGGAGAAAGGGGCAGGAAGGGGGAGGGAAGGAAGGGAAAGAGAAAGGGAAAGGGAAATGAAGAGGGGGCGCGGGAGGGAGGGAGGGAGGGAGGGAGAGAGAGAGAGAGAGAGAGAGAGAGAGAGAGAGAGAGAGAGAGAGAGAGAGAGAGAGAGAGAGAGAGAGAGAGAGGGCGATAGAGACAGAACAGAAGAGAAGAAAAGAGAAGAGAAGAGAAGAGAAGAGAAGAGAGAGAGAGAAAGATAGATAGAGAGAGAAAAAGAGGATGGGGCTAAGGATGGAAGGAGGGCCCCAAGGATGAAGCCGGAGTGGGAGCCCGGCGAAGGGAAGGTCTTAAACCCTCCCGCGAATCTGCCACATAATCACGATCTCTGCCCCTTACACAGTCACGTTCTCAATCCCGACGTCACTTTCTCTCCTCGCCCTCCTCCTCTTCCCCCTCCCTTCGCTCCGCCGGAATCCTTCCTCCGTCTCGGTGTTCTCTATTCTTCTCCTTCTCCTTCTCCTTCTTCCTTCTTTGCCTCTTCCCTTCTCCCCTCCTGCAATCTCGTTTCCAGTCTAAGCTGCACGATCACTCTCCTGTCCTCCGTTGCAATTATACAAACAGATCTTCCTATTCTCCTTCCCTAACAATCATCGACGTCCCCTTCTCTCGCCCTCTTTACCACGCTCTCTCTCTCTTCTCACTCTCGTCCTCTTTATTCCATCGCCTCTTTCCTCCTCCTCTTCTTTGTGCCGGTCCAGGGCGTCGTTCAGAGTAATTGCCCCGAAATTACGTCATAAATATAGCCAGTACACCTCCCCATTGTGTGCGGCCGTCGAGCCCCATCGCCAGCGCCGGTCGTGGAGTTAGCACCTGCAAGGGCTAGGGCTGGCTGGTCATGAGGATAAGACCCGCTCGGTCTGATCGCGGCGATAAGATCTGCTGCTTTTGGTCATGAGAACTTGCTCAGGCTACCCCGCGGGATAAGACCTGAGAGGGACGTAACGTACGTACGTCGCAAGGCTCTGGGACGACTGTGGGTAGAACCAGCCAGCCACCAGCCACCAGCCGATCCGAGTGGTTCTGAGTGGTTCCGAGAGGTTCAGATCCAGACCCAGACCCCGGGCTCTGGCCTTCATGCCATGGGAATAGCACCACCCACCAGGGAGGCGACGGAGATGACCTCTGCAATGACTCCACGCTCAGGTAAGAGTGAAGAGGGCCAGCTCGTGTGCTTCGACCGGGGCTCCGGCCTTTGTGCCCCGGAACGAGAGCGGCGTTGCATCAGCGTGGGGGGGAAGGAGGGAGGGAGGGAGGGACGGGAGGGAGGGAAGGAGGGAGGGGGGGGAGGAGCAAAACGGGAAATGGGAACATCAAAGGAAAACGGAAAGGAAATGAGGCTAAAGGTGGCCACAGAGAGATGCTGAGAGAAAGGAGCACGGTCCCAGAGAAGACAGATCTTAGGAGAGGTTAAGAGGTCCACCATAGAGACCAAATGGCGTGGCGGCGCCGTCGGGGAGGAGGAGGAGGAGGAGGAGGAGGAGAAAGTGAGGAATAATCTCCCCAGATGACGACGACGACGACGATGATGATGAAGCCACACAGACGCAGATGAACAAAGAACAAGAAATCTTATTGGACCGGAGAAAATGGCCTGAGGGCAGAACGGGAGGCAGGCGAAAAAGTCCATGATGAACATAGTACTACAGAGGGAGAAAAACACATCACAGGAGCACATTGCAATCCGATAACATCCCACGACGGACGGGGGCAAAAAGCGCGACTTAACACGAACCGCAAAAAAAAATAGAAAAAAATAAAAATAAAATAAGAGAGTGAAATGACAGGCGGCGAATTATAATACACACCTAGAGTAATTTGTTGGGTAAAAACTATGTCATAAACATGACAGGAAAGTCCCCGCCTCTATGATCGCCAATGGAAAAAAAAGAGAAAGAGAGAGAGAGAGAGAGAGAGAGAGAGAGAGAGAGAGAGAGAGAGAGAGAGAGAGAGAGAGAGAGAGAGAGAGAGAGAGAGAGAGAGAGAGAGAGAGAGAGAGAGAGAGAGAGAGAGAGAGAGAGAGAGAGAGAGGAGAGAGAGAGAGAGAGAGAGAGAGAGAGAGAGAGAGAGAGAGAGAGAGAGAGAGAGAGAGAGAGAGAGAAGGAGAGATAGAGATAGAGATAGAGATAGAAAGAGAGAGAAAGAAAGAGAGAGAAAGAAAGAGAAAGAGAGAGAAAGAAAGAAAGAAAGAGAGAGAAAGAAAGATAGAGAAAGAGAGAAAGAAAGAGAGAAAGAAAGAAAGAAAGAGAGAGAGAGAGAGCGAGAGCGAGAGGGAGGAAGTGGCCGTCAGCCCGAGCTCTGAGTGATGGCTTAAATTTGAAAGCGCGCCTCGCTGGGGCATTCCAACGCCGGCATCCGATTCTCCGCAACAAATATCAGACTTGCAACACTACCCCGTCAAAGTGTCAACAGTGCAAGCCGACATCCGAGGAGCGTATGCAACAGCTTTGCAAATGCAGGGAGTGCGAGATTCCAGAACCCAAAAATGCCGACACTTTTGTTTCCTCCGAACTCGTACGCGCGTCTCTGTGTGCGTGTGTGTGTGCTTGTGTGTGTGTGTGTGCGTGCGTGTGTGTCTGCAGGAGTATTGGTTGCGAATGCAAATGACTACCACTGTCTCTGAGTGAGAGTGAGTGAGTGAGTGAGTGAATGATTTTGTGTGTGTGTGTGTGTGTGTGTGTGTGTGTGTGTGTGTGTGTGTGTGTGTGTGTGTGTGTGTGTGTGTGTGTGTGTGTGTGTGTGTGTGTGTGTGAGAGAGAGAGAGAGAGAGAGAGAGAGAGAGAGAGAGAGAGAGAGAGAGAGAGAGAGAGAGAGAGAGAGAGAGAGAGTGAGAGAGAGAGAGAGAGAGAGAGAGAGAGAGAGAGAGAGAGAGAGAGAGAGAGAGAGAGAGAGAGAGTGAGAGTGAGAGTGAGAGAGAGAGAGAGAGAGAGAGAGAGAGAGAGAGAGAGAGAGAGAGAGAGAGAGAGAGAGAGAGAGAGAGAGAGAGAGAGAGAGAGAGAGAGAGAGAGAGAGAGAGAGAGAGAGAGAGAGAGAGAGAGAGAGAGAGAGAGAGAGAGAGACCGACAATAAGCGAGAGAGACCCTCCCCCCTAGTACACAAACAAATATTAAATAATGGGCATCGCGTTATCAATACAACCGTTGCAGGCACGCATCGATTGCACGGGACAGCAATAATCCGAGCGGCGAGCACTCTCCACCGACGACCATCAGCCGTACAAAGAGCAGATCGGCCTCCTGTTCATAATTCATTATCACTATCACTATCCTCCTCACTATCACTATCGATCCCGACGGACCACTTACCCCACTTACCCCACCGCGCTGTGTCCGCCCTCACGCCCCATTAAGCGCTCGGTACACTTAGCGCTGCTCGGATTGATCAATGGCTCGTTCCTTCGAGAAATCACTTGTGGCGAAGCGTTTGCGATACTTCCTTCGTTTGCGGCGGCGAGGCAGAGAAAAGCAATTTTTTCATACCATGGTAGGAGGTTCTATTTATGGTCATTGATCAAGGGGAAATATATATGATTAAGAATATGATTAGGATTATTATCATCATCATTATTATTATTGTTAATATTTTCATCATTAACATCTTTACTATTAATATTATCATCATTACCATCTTTAATGTTGATATTATCCACATTACCTTCTTTACTGTTAATATTATCATCATTACCATCTTCACTGTTAATATTATCATCATTACCATCTTTACTGTTAATATCATGATCATTACCATCTTTACTACTAACATTATCATCATTACCATCTTTACTATTAATATTATCATCATTACCATCTTTAATGTTGATATTATCATCATTACCTTCTTTACTATTAATATTATCATCATTACCATCTTCACTGTTAATATTATCATCATTACCATCTTTACTGTTAATATCATGATCATTACCATCTTTACTACTAACATTATCATCATTACCATCTTTACTGTTAATATTATCATCATTACCATCTTTACTGTTAATATTATCATCATCATCATTGCCAGAAAACAGATCGAACTTGACTAAATCCTCGGGAATAAAAGCACGCGCGATGGCCAGTCCTACCTCTCCGGAAGGGGCAACCGAGCCTTCTGTCACTGGTGCCACACCCCTCGGATACCGAAGGACGCGAAGGAAAACACGGGCGCGCGGTTCTCCAGCCGAGTCGCGGAAGAACCACCCACGCGTTGGACGAACCGCGGCCGGATAATCCCCGGCGCTCGGTCCGATTATCCTCCGATCCCAATGAACTCCTTTAAATCCCCTGGCCAATATTTCCTCAACGCCCAGCACAGCCCTGGCCACTCTAATGGGCCGTCATGGATCAAATTTGTTTACACAACTCCCCTCTTGCCCGCCGCCACTTCCTCGCCTGGCTCCCTTCCCTTTCCCTCCTTCCCCTCCCCCCCCCCACATTTCCCCCTCTTCCTCCTCCTTTCCTGTCCCCTTTCCCCCCACCCTTAGGTCATCCTCTCCACCAGGTCATCCCGTGGTCATCCACTGGCGATCAATGTTCCACCCCCCCCCTCCCCGCCCGGTCCACCACCACCACCACCACCTCCTCCTCACGCACATCGTACAAGGAACAATAGCCCCTTTGTTGCCCCGCCAGAGAGATCGATTTGTTACTGCCACCACCTTCGCCTGGGCTTCCCATAGGTGATCCAAGTGAGCTCGTAAGCGACGCGACTGACATATATCCTGACGTTGAAAAACTTCCATAGATGTTGAAGAAAGAGAAAAAAGAAAGAAAAAGAAAAATGGAGATAAAGAAGAAGAAGAAGAAGATGTCGAAGAAAGAGAAAAAAAAAAGAAAAAGAAAAAGAAAAAAGGAGATAAAGAAGAAGAAGATGATGAAGTATTTACGGAACACGGGGAATATCTAAAAGAAAACCTTCAGTGTATTCCATCACGGGGTTAATGTAATGTTTGCGATTACTCCGGTGCGAGTCATCTCAACCTCTATAACCGGGGAAACGAAATGACTATGTGGGGAGGGGGGGGGGCTCAGAACTGAAACCAAGCTATGAAATCCCACAGCCCTTTGGGAAATACCTCCACACCAGAGGCAATTACCCCGAAAAAATAAAACAAATTCAACCTAATGACGACTAACGAACGCCTCATCAAACGGCGATGACCTCGACTACCGACCCGATTACCAGCCTCAGCATAAACCTATCACAATCACTAGACTTCGTGAGAGAGATTCGAGTGAGATGACTGCGACGACGACGACGACGACGACCTCTTCCCTTGGGCCTTCGTCCTTCGGTCCTCGTCCCTTCCAAATCGCATCAGCTGACGAGTTTACGTTTATCCCGTTATCGGTGACCTCTCCACCCCCACCCCCCTCTTCCCCCCAATCCCCCAATCCTCCACCTCCCCCTCCTCTCCCCCCAACCGCCCCGCACGTGTCCGTCTCGTGCCCTAACGTCCGAAATCAGACCACCGTGCATCCGGACACGCCGCGCGCGTCGGTATCCGGAGAACTTCAGTCGCAAATCCGGACCGACGCGGAAAGGATAATATCGAGATCAATATTCGATTATCTTTCAAAAGCCGCGGTTCCAGTTGGCCGGCCGAGTGAACCGGAGTATTTGAAGAACTGACAGACAATCAGATCTATATATATACTAAAGCAATCATACAGACCTGTATCCTACGACAATCAGACCTGCATCCTACGACAATCAAACTAGTATTCTATGACAATCAGACCCGTATCCTACGACTATCAAACTAGTATCCTACGACAATCAGACCCATATCCTTCGACAATCAGACCCATATCCTACGACAATCAGACCCGTATCCTACGACAATCAAACCCATATCCTACGACAATCAGACCTCATCCCCACAGCACAAAAATCAAAATCTTCCCGCCTCGCTTCTCGCCCTCCTTCGGCCCCTACTCTCAGTCCCCTTCCACCCCCTCCCCCCTCCCCCCTCTCCGGGAAACACCTTCCGATGACAACGAAATTGAATTATTCCAGCAGGCCTAAAAGAGGCGCCGAGAGGGTGAATCTCCGACAAAGAGGAAACACTTTGAAGAGTTAACGAGAGAGGGAGAGGGAGGGAGAGGGAGAGATGGAGAGAGGGTGGGGGAGGGAGAGGAGGGAGAGGGAGGGGGAGAGAGGGGGAGAGAGGGAGAGGGAGAGGGAGGGAGAGGGAGAGGGTGATGGAGGGAGGGAGAGGGAGATGGAGGGAGAGAGAGTGAGAGTGAGAGAGAGAGAGAGAGAGAGAGAGAGAAAGAGAGAGAGAGAGAGAGAAAGAGAGAGAGAAAGTGAGAGAGAAAAGAGAGAGAGAAAAGAGAGAGAGAAAAGAGAGAGAAAAAAGAGAGAGAGAGAGAGAGAGAGAAAAGAGAGACCGACAATAAGCGAGAGAGACCCTCCCCCCACACGACAAGCGAGTACACAAACAAATATTAAATAATGGGCATCGCGTTATCAATACAACCGTTGCAGGCACGCATCGATTGCACGGGACAGCAATAATCCGAGCGGCGAGCACTCTCCACCGACGACCATCAGCCGTACAAAGAGCAGATCGGCCTCCTCATTCATAATTCATTATCACTATCCACTATCACTCCTCACTATCACTATCGGTCCGACGGACCACTTACCCCACTTACCCCACCGCGCTGTGTCCGCCCTCACGCCCCATTAAGCGCTCTGTACACTTAGCGCTACTCGGATTGATCAATAGCTCATTCCTTCGAGAAATCACTTGTTGCGAAGCGTTTGCGATACTTCCTTCGTTTGCGGCGGCGAGGCAGAGAAAAGCATTTTTTTTCATACCATGGTAGGAGGTTCTATTTATGGTCATTGATCAAGGGGAAATATATATGATTAAGAATATGATTAGGATTATTATCATCATCATTATTATTATTGTTAATATTTTCATCATTAACATCTTTACTATTAATATTATCATCATTACCATCTTTAATGTTGATATTATCATCATTACCTTCTTTACTGTTAATATTATCATCATTACCATCTTCACTGTTAATATTATCATCATTACCATCTTTACTGTTAATATCATGATCATTACCATCTTTACTACTAACATTATCATCATTACCATCTTTACTATTAATATTATCATCATTACCATCTTTAATGTTGATATTATCATCATTACCTTCTTTACTATTAATATTATCATCATTACCATCTTCACTGTTAATATTATCATCATTACCATCTTTACTGTTAATATCATGATCATTACCATCTTTACTACTAACATTATCATCATTACCATCTTTACTGTTAATATTATCATCATTACCATCTTTACTGTTAATATTATCATCATCATCATTGCCAG
Source organism: Penaeus japonicus (assembly GCA_017312705.2). Classification (NCBI taxonomy): domain Eukaryota; kingdom Metazoa; phylum Arthropoda; class Malacostraca; order Decapoda; family Penaeidae; genus Penaeus; species Penaeus japonicus. The sequence continues at coordinate 18,052 of BOPN01001571.1, forward strand.
AAAACAGATCGAACTTGACTAAAATCCCTCGGGAATAAAAGCACGCGCGATGGCCAGTCTACACTCTCCGGAAGGAACAAACCGAGCCCTTCCTGTCACTGGTGCCACACCCTCGGACTACCGAAGGACGCGAAGGAAAACACGGGCGCGCGGTTCTCCAGCCGAGTCGCGGAAGAACCACCCACGCGTTGGACGAACCGCGGCCGGATAATCCCCGGCGCTCGGTCCGATTATCCTCCGATCCCAATGAACTCCTTTAAATCCCCTGGCCAATATTTCCTCAACGCCCAGCTGGCCCGCAATAGCCTCTAATGGGCCGTCATGGATCAAATTTGTTTACACAACTCCCCTCTTGCCCGCCGCCACTTCCTCGCCTGGCTCCCTTCCCCTTCCCCTTCCCCCCCTCATTTCCCCCTCTTCCTCCTCCTTTCCTGTCCCCTTTCCCCCCACCCTTAGGTCATCCTCTCCACCAGGTCATCCCGTGGTCATCCACTGGCGATCAATGTTCCACCCACCCCCCCACCCCCCCGCCCGGTCCACCACCACCACCACCACCTCCTCCTCCTCACGCACATCGTACAAGGAACAATAGCCCCTTTGTTGCCCCGCCAGAGAGATCGATTTGTTACTGCCACCACCTTCGCCCGGGCTTCCCATAGGTGATCCAAGTGAGCTCGTAAGCGATGCGACTGATATATATCCTAACGTTGATAAACTTCCATAGATGTTGAAGAAAGAGAAAAAAAAGAAAAAGAAGAAGAAGAAGAGAAGAGGAAGAAGAAGAAGAAGAAGAAGAAGGAGAAGAAAAAGAAAAAGAAAAAAGGAGATAAAGAAGAAGAAGAAGACGAAGAAGAAGGAGAAGTAGTATATACGGAACACGGGGAACATCTAAAAGAAAACCTTCTGTGTATTCCATCACGGGGTTAAATCCATGTTTGCGAATACCACCGGTGCGAGTTATCTCAACCTCTATAACCGGGAAAACGAAACGACTATGTGGGGAGAGGGGGGGGTACTCTGAACTGAAACCAAGCTATGAAATCCCACTTACCCTTTGGGAAATAAGTCCACACCAGAGGCAATTAATTACCCCGAAAAAAAAATAAAATCCAACCTAATGACGACTAATGAACGCCTCATCATACGGCGATGACCTCGACTACCAGCCTCGGAATGAACCGATCACAATCACTAGACTTCGTGAGAGAGATTCGAGTGAGATGACTGCGACGACGACGACGATGACGACGACGACGATGACCTCTTCCCTTAGGCCTTCGTCCTTAGGTCCTCGTCCCTTCCAAATCGCATCAGCTGACGAGTCTAAGTTTATCCCGTTAACGGTGACCTCTCCACCCCCACCCCCCTCATCCCCCTCTTCCCCCCAATCCCCCAATCCTCCCCCACCCCCTCCTCTTCCCTAACCGTCCCGCACGTGTCCCCCTCGTGCCCTAACGTCCGAAATCAGACCACCGTGCATCCGGACACGCCGCGCGCCGGTATCCGGAGAACTTCAGTCGCAAATCCGGAACGACGCGGAAAGGATAATATCGGGATCAATATTCGATTATCTTTCAAAAGCCGCGGTTCCAGTTGGCCGGCCGAGTGAACCGCAGGATCTGAAGAACTGACAGACAATCAGATCTATATATATACTAAGGCAATCATACAGACCTGTATCCTACGACAATCAGACCCGTATCCTACAACAATCAAACCCATATCCTACAACAATCAAACCCATATCCTACAACAATCAGACCCATATCCTACGACAATCAGACCTCCTCCCCACAGCACAAAAATCAAAATCTTCCCGCCTCGTTTCTCGCCCTCCTTCGGCCCCTCCCCCTCCCCCCTCCCCCCCTCTCCGGGAAACACCTTCCGATGACAACGAAATTGAATTCCAGCAGGCCTAAAAGAGGCGCCGAGAGGGTGAATCTCCGACAAAGAGGAAACACTTTGAAGAGTTAACGAGAGAGGGAGAGGGAGGGAGGGAGAGGGAGGGGGAGAGGGAGAGGGTGATGGAGGGAGGGAGAGGGAGGGAGAGAGGGAGAGAGAGAGAGAGAGAGAGAGAGAGAGAGAGAGAGAGAGAGAGAGAGAGAGAGAGAGAGAGAGAGAGAGAGAGAGAGAGAGAGAGAGAGAGAGAGAGAGAGAGAGAGAGAGAGAGAGAGAGAGAGAGAGAGAGAAAAGAGAAAGATTCATCGTATGAAATCTACCCCCCCCCCAAATAACTAACGCAACCGACGAAATGCCACCAAAAAAAAAAAGAAAAAAAAAAGAATGCAAAGACCCAAGATGGCGAAAGAGAAAGAGAAGAAAGAAGGAAGACAAGACAAAAAAAAAAAAAAAAAGATACAGCACGGCAGCTATTTTCACCTTCCATTAGAGATAGCATGCATAATGCCCCGGCCCATCAGCTGTGTATATCCTCCGAGGATTCTCTCCCCGACTGCTGCCTTGCCGCGCGCCGAGGCAACTGATTAAGAAGTTTTTTTGGCGACGGTTAGATTACATCACCAGAGAAAATTGAAGGCCAACTTCTTTATTTTTCAGGGGTAACGGATGTATTTGTGCAAGGCGCGCGCTGCAAAAGACGCCATCTCCATGTAAATTTCCGACAAACTTCAACTTCTTTAGATAGTAAGGAGTGTTTCTGAGCGTATCTATTTAACTTTCAACAAACTGTTAACTTGAGAATTTGTTTTACACACAGCCGGCACACAGACTGACTTCCATCACACTCCTTCAAAAAGGGCGGTTAAAGTGAGAGAGAGAGAGAGAAAAAAAAAAAAAACACTAAAATACTTCGCACTCAAAATATGATTCGAAAAAAAGAAGAGAAAAAGGCGTTTAATGTCCAGTTTCATTTTCAAATATCTCGCATTCTAAATCTAAGATCCGCAAAACAAACACACACACACACACACACACACACACACACACACACACACACACACACACACACACACACACACACACACAGAGAGAGAGAGAGAGAAGGAATTGGCATATCATTAATACCACTTTTAAGTTTCCAAATAAGAAAGAACATCCCGGTTAAATCTCCCTGCAGATGGCTTTTAAACTCCCCGGTTCGCCGATATGGTTCCCCCCATCGTACCCCTCCCTCTCCCTCCCCCACCCCCCCTAACACCAGCATCATCAAGGAGCTGTTATGACGCCAACATGATTGATGATGACGCCGTCTTTGCAGCCCTCTTCCTCAACAAGATTATGCTAATCACTTCCACGCAGCTTCTCTCTCACTCTTCCTCTCTTTCTCTCTCTCTCTCTATCTCCTTTTTATCGCCCCCCAACACTCACTCACACCTCGACTAATTTCCCCGAGAGAGAGAAAAATCTCACACACAACGAGAAAGGGAAGAGGAAAAGTAAACGCCATGATTCCCCTCGCCAAGATTCAGATTCAACTTCCTCTTGAGGCGACACCGGATCGAAACGGAAGTGCACCTGTCCAACTGCCAATCAAGTTACATCCTCTCAACTGGTAGATGGCGACTGTCCGATCTCCCCCCCCCCTCCCTCCCCATAATCATTAAGGAAAAAAGAAAATTATGCCACGACAATTACTACGCAACCCCCTCTCCCCCTACCCCCACCCCCACCCCACAACCTCACCCCTTCCACCTACATCTGAATATCCGAAAGACAAAGCCAGGTGAGAGAAAAGTCATTCCCGTTGGCTAAAAAAAAAAAAAAAAACCTCTCGGGAGAAATTCATCAGCACCCCCGCTGTACAACGGACAAAACCATCTGTCTACCACCTGTCTACTCCTCTCTCCTGCTCGCTAATTCTACCTCCAGGGCGCGCGGGCCTACAACCGGCGTAAACAAACACCAGCTGTCCGGCATCGATTGCATTCGAAAACAAGGAGGTCGTTGAAACTAGTGTTGAGTTAATGAGGCCGTGATGTCGTCCCCAGGTGTTTCCAGATGAGTGAGTTTAATCAGCACTCTGAGGCCTCAATTAGACAGGCTGTGGTGAGAGAGAAGAGGAGAGGGGAGGGGAGAGGGAAGGGAGAGGGGAAAGGGAGAGGAGAGGGAGGAAAGGGGAAAGAGAGAGGAGAGGGGGATATAAGGGGAGAGGGAGATAAGGGGAGAGGGGAGGGGAAGGGAAGGGGAGAGAAGAGGGAAGGAAAGGAAAGGGAAAAGAAGAGGAGGGAAGGAGAGGGAAAGGGAGGGACGGGAAAGATAAGGAAAAAGACGAATGAGAATAAATAAGGATAGGGAATGACAAAATAAAAAAAAGGGAAGGGGAGAAGAGAGGGAAGAAGAGGAGGAGAAAATGACGGACGAGAGAGGAGAGAGACTCGTCGTGATGAACACCCCTGCCACGCCCGAATGAACACCAGGTCAGAGGTAGGCCCCTAAACACAGGCTATTAATATTGATTATGTGTCGCTGCCACGCTACGAGTATCAATTAATTTTGGCGTTCGAGAAGAGAGAAAATAAACGACAATTTCAATAACATATGACATACGCCTTCCCCTTAAACCAGAGTAAATATCTTCAAATAAACAGGAAAAACAAAAATCTGATTGAACTTTTAATCACATGTAATGGTACCGTTTTAGAAAGAAAAAAATCATATCAACAAACCGAATTCCCTAATGCATAAAAAAATGGCATCTGGTGCCAATGCCAGCGCGCTCTTCCGCCCTCCTCCCCCCACCCCCTCTTCCATTATAACCATCACCACCGCGACGCAAACCTCACCACGTTCCCCGTTCATCACCCAGCTCTTGCCAGAATCAGAACGTAACCAAGTTTCATTTTTATCGATAAATCGCTTGATCGAAGCGCGAGGCCGACTCGATCGACGCGTTTTCCCCAAAATCGACATGTCCGACGGAATTAAACTAATGGGGTGTGGGTGATAGAGCAGGAACTGGGGTGGGGTCGAGGGATGGGGTCGGGTGATGGGGGTGGGGAGGGGGTTGATATCTCGGATGTGATTGAGAGTCTCGTGAATTCAAGATCTCGTAGGGGGGGGAGGAGGGGGGACGAAGAGAAGGGAGTAAGAGGGAAAGAAAGGGAGATAGGGAGGCGGGGAGGAAGTGAAGAAAAGTAACGGAGAGGAGGGAGGGAGAGTGATCTAGAAAAAGAGCAAGCGAGGATGGGGATGGGGAGAGGGAGGGGAAGGAAGAAGAACCAAACAAGGCTGGAACATCACACATTCCTCAACCGAAGAAAAAATTCGCATCCGACGCCTCCCCCACTCCCTCCCTCCCTTCCCTCCCTCCCTTAGCCAGAACACCCTAACCACCCTGAAACACCCTCCCTCTCACAATTAGCAGGCCTCCAGTCCCTCACCCCCCCTCCCTCAACCCTCCCTCATCCCCCCCGACGAAACGATACAATTTCGAGGCCGTCGAGCGGGTGGGAAACTCCGTAAAATCTGGAGCCACTTGGGTTTGTCCAGGTTTTCATCGCTGTGTTTGTGCTGGGGCTTCGAAGGAGGCAAAATGGACAAATATTTGCTCCGACCGCGCAGTCTTTTTGCTTTCTTACAAGGCTGAGGCATAGGGGACCTCTATTTATATAAATATATATAGTTTTTGTGTGTGTGTGTTATATGGAGAATGTGTACAAGAAGGGGAACAACATGTAACGACTAGGTTCTGTCAAAATGATATCACTTCATTCAAAAATCGTGAATTATCTACATGCGGATGGTGCCAGACCGCTAATGGCAAAGGTGAGTGAGTAGCCTTTTCCTCACAACTCTCGCTAAATCAACATAACTATATCACCATCATCATCATCTCTTTCCTGCCTCATAATTGCTCTCATTTCTGACTGCCCCCTTTACAACCCTCCATCCCCATCCCCCCCCCCCCCACCCCCACCCCCACCCCCACGGTCACCCAAACTGACCATTCCCGTCGACCCATCTCTCTCTCCCTCTCTGTGTACCGACTGGTCAATATTTACGCAACTGCTACTTGAGCAAACTGGCCACACGGAGGCCTCTGACCCGTACTTAATACACTCATCATAGTTCTCATCACCGGCACATCTGGACCCGAGGCTGCTGCTCTCTCATCGCCCCTACCCCCATCCCTTCCCCCCCTTCAGCTCCCCTTTCCCCCTTTTCCTCTCTCCCTCTCTCGTTCCCTGGCGTCCTCGAGTTCTTCCTGCGATGCTTCTTTTATCGTCTCCCTCTACTTAAAAACATCAATTGCCACGAAATTTTTTCCCCATCGTAAAGAAATCCCATCTTCGAGCAGCGTATTGTGAATTCTAGCTGACAACAACTTAGTCTCATTTTCTAACTAGCTAACTGACCTCCGAGTCTCGCACTCTTTCTTCCCCATCCGCACGTTCGGTCGTGTTTTTTTTTTTACTTTGTTTTTGTCCCTTCCAGAACAGCACTCCGATCCCTCAACATCTTCAGTCTCTTGTTCATCGCCAGAGTAAAAGCGAGGACCTCCTTCCCCTCTTTACGATCCATTTACAACCCAAAACAACCCCGCTAACCCCCCCCCCCCCACCGCTAACCCCTCACCACCGTCTGGACATCCTTCCGGTTATTTTTTATTGCGGGTCCTTTTAGGCCTCTCCCTCCTTCGAGGAAAAGGGGACACGAAGAGGGGAGAGGGTCGTGTCCCGGAGTCGTCCAGCAGCCCCCTCAGCCGTCCTCCCCTCCCTCCCTCCCCCTCCCCTCCCTCCCCTCGGCGGCGGTGGTCAGTGTTGACCCAAGTGCCGCGGCAGGGAATGGCCGTGTGTTTGCGGTGGACGCCCGGGAAAACACCCTTGGAAGAGGATGGTGCCGCCAGAGGGGAACGAAGGAGGCTCTGACCACACGACATTATTGTACGGATTTCTTAGACGAGGGGAGAGAGAAAGAGAGAGAGAATTCCTTAAGTGTCCTGAGGTTTGGCGATGGCATAGGGATTGCTGCCCTGTTTATAAGCAGTTTTTTTTTTTTCTTCTTCTTCTTCTTCTTTTTTTGTCTTTACCTTTTGAGGAAATGTTGAAGCAATGGGTAAGGCACAAGAATTTAGCTTCTATTTTTCGCCTCCGTATGCAACTAATGCAAATCGATCCTTCCGCCGTTGAACTCTCCTTGCCCTGGTGCACAAACCTCGTCCAGAGTAATGACGACAATCTCCCCATTTCTATATAATAAAAGAGGAGGAAACATCAGGTGCAAAAACCCCGCGATTAACCCCCCTCCCCCCACTTTATCCACTCACACCCACCCACCTGCCGACCGCACCCGACGCCTAGACGCCTCGACGCCTCGCACTAGGGTCCTAGCTAGACACGTGTAAGGAACCGACGCATCCTGAAAGTCTCGCGGCTTCGATCAAGGCTCCGGCCATATTTTCTGCGATAAACATCGAAGTGGGTTTTTGTCGGGCCAGCACAGGAGCCGCCAATCACTAATCACAAGGATCGGGAGGATGCCCGGCCTGGAGTTGATTGGGTTCGGGTGTCGATTGTTTAGATTAAATGGGAAGCATGTTATTAGCTGCGGTGGGGTGGGGGTGATAGGGGTGGGGGGAAGGGTGAGGGGGAGGAGAGCCTTGGATAAAAATACGAAAGGGGAGGTGGGGAGGGGAGGAGAGGGGAGGGGAGGGACAGGTATGCAAGGGAGTGAGTGAAAGATTGGAGGTAAAGCCAACGCGGATAAAAAAAAGTCTAATTACAAAGCGGAGTTCCCGCGCTTCTCGTGTGGGTGTGGAGATATCGGCGATAAGTGACGAATCGCCGAGGGAGGCATTGCGAGCGCCCGGCCCTCACAAAGCGCAAGACGATCCGCCGGCCCGCACTCTCTCTCTCTCGCTCTCTCTCTCTCTCTCTCTCTCTCTCTCTCTCTCTCTCTCTCTCTCTCTCTCTCTCTCTCTCTCTCTCTCTCTCTCTCTCTCTCTCTCGCCTTTGATCCAGTGACGGTTCTCGGGGCCTGTGGCGACGGACGGACGACCTTCGCGCGATATAGTCATCAGCCCCGAAAGCCCTTGTAGGAAATCAACAAGATTTTACAAAACTCATCTCTGAAAAACTCGCATGACTCTAATGCCGGCACCGGTTGGTCCCTTCCCTCTTCCTGCGCTCTCCGCCGCGGCTGCGCAGGACCCCAGGCGCCGTACCTGGTTTGACTCGCGGCGCGGAGCTAGGAGGGCGCCGCGCCATCACTCGCTCGGGCATCACTCGTCTTCCTAACCAAACGGCTCTTCTTAGGCATCTTCAAACGGGCGAACGGCGAGTAGTAGTAGTAGTAGTAGTAGTAGTAGTAGTAGTAGTAGTAGTAGTAGTAGTAGTAGTAGTAGTAGTAGTAGTAATAATAATAAAGAAAGAAAGAAAAAAAAACGGAAACAACCCCCTGAGTCTCATTCCTCTATCTACATTTCCACGAAGAACCGAGAAGGAAGGGTTAGAGGAGGGGGGAGGTGGAGTCCCTTCACTCATGCACTTCACACTCATTAGATCTAAGACATCCTCAGGAGATTCAGGATCACGACACACAACCCCTTACACACCCCCTACACCCCCTCCCCTTCACCCCCATATCCCTCCTCCGCCTCCACCCAGGGTATAAAAGGATGATGCTCCCCATGTACCCGATGATGCATATACATATATCTCACCCCCCCCCCCAAGAACACCCTCGCTCCCAGCATCATTAGCAAAACGATAACGACCTCCACACTTAACAGCATTAAGACATCAACTGCGGTTGGCGAAGCGATCTCGTTCCCCAAATCTGACAACCGCTTCAGCATGTCATTAGAGTCAATAATCATTTCATAGCTGAGCATACACGGGCGGACGGACGAGCGGGGGCGTGGGTGGGGGCGTGGGATGAGCGTTACCTTCTTGGGGGGGGGGGGGCGAGCTCGGAGTAATTCCCGTAACTCCCTAACTCCCTCCGACGATGACTACTCCTGACGACCTCGCGCACGACCTCCGGGCTCCTTGAAGAAGGGCGAGGCTCCCATCAGGGATCATAAGCGAATTCTAGGTGTTAAATCTCCGCTTATTCGGTCCATTTAAGACACTTGATTAGTTTATTCGAGCCTTAAATAAGGTACACACGTTCCTGCTCGCAGTATGAGCGCATCCGTGCGTCGTGTGCAGATGTTGCGTCGTGCTGTCTTGTACTACCTGCAACTAATAATAGCTATAACGGCTATGCAAGAGGTGGAAGTGGCAGGTGGAGCAGCTCCCACGACTTATGCCACTCCAGAAGCTCCATCCACTGGCTCGTTGAGCATGATTACGAATAGACTCACTCACTCACTCACTCATTCAACTCACTTACTCGCTCACTCACTCCACTCACTCACTCACTCACTCACTCACTTAACTCACTCACTCACTCACTCTATCTCAATCTCTCTCGTAGATGAGCCGGTTGAAGCCAAGAATGGGCGTGATGGAAGAAGAAAGAGAGGGGGAGGAGGAGGAGGAGAAAGACGGGGGGAGGGGAGAAAGATAGAGAAATGGAAAAGGAAGAGGGAGAAGAGGAATAAAAAGAGGAGGAGCGGGAGCGGCAGGGCGGACAGGGCGGGCGGGGCGGGTTGAAGGAGGGAGGGGAAGGGGGGGGGTTACAGGTGTGAGAAGGAATGAACTTCGAACTTCTTAATAACCCCTTACTGACATATCGGTCGGAATCTTTACTAAATCCTTAGATATTTTTTCTTAATAAGTTCATTCGACATTTGACAATACAAAAGTCTCGAGAGCAATGACAATCTTTTACCGTTTAAAAGAAAAGTTCCACATGGTTTTCGACCAATAAAAATCCTGAGGCTTGGGATTGTACGCACCTAGTCTACCAAGATAAATATCATCCACTGCCTGTGCTTGTATATTCAATCCAAGGAAAAATAAATAAAGCTGCAAACAAAACAATTTAAACGCAAAATTACCGAATATCCTATAATTTCTACTGGATTCCCCCAAAAAGGAAAAAAAAGAGTCTCAAAGCCACACGAACGCCTCCATCTAACGCATAACATACACGCATTCCCATAACAGCGTCCCGCAACCGCCCTCAACAAGCAAGCAAGCAAGCAAGCAAGAAAGCAAGCAGGCAAGCAAGGGCCCGGTGACAAACGCCCTGTCGTGAGAAGAGCAGACAAGGAGGCCCCGACTGGCTGGTAGTGCTGGTGTTGCTAGACCGGACCGGGTGTCACACTGCCGTCCCGTCCTGTCTGCTTCTTCTTCCTCTTCTCTCTCTCTCTCTCTCTCTCTCTCTCTCTCTCTCTCTCTCTCTCTCTCTCTCTCCACCTTCTCACAGGATGTCTCTCACTCCCTGTGGGCGCTTCACCTCGAGTTCCCTCACACGCGCGTGCAAGGCGTTCACACACACAGCTTTTCCTTTCGGCTCAGCGCGGGAGGAGTATAGAGGAGAGGAGAGGAGAGGAGAGGAGAGGAGAGGAGAGGAGGCAGGCGACGCCAGAGCCCCAGCGAGACAGAGGAAGGAGGGAGAGGAGGGAGAGGAGAGGAGGTGGTGGCCGGCGAGTGTAAAGCGAGAGGTCGTCACCACATGTGTCCCCGCTCCTCAGGTTACACTCAATACCTCCGGAATTCCCTTCACTAGATGTTAATTGTCCTCACAACCCTGTGAAAATACCTCGTCCTGTTGGCTCTTTACTTGCGTTTACTTCCCCCCCGCGCAGCCCTGGGCATAAACAAGGCTACTGCATGGGGCGGACTCAGGCCCTAAACAAGTGGGTTCTAATCTAGTCGAGATACCATAAACATTCCTTTTAATCACAAGTTCCTGCCACTGCATTTATCTTGCGGTCCACGGGCAGGTCTCCTGGTTTATTATTATTTTTATCTTCTTTTTTTCCCCCCACGAGGAAATTCTTTATATAATTCACTGCTTTGGGATGTCCATTGTTTGTCCGGTTCAATCTATAACCAGACCTTGGCGGGCATGCGGGATTCTCTCCACAATTAAATATAATTCTTCGAGTGAGTAGAAATTAATTCGATTCCAGTGTTTATCTTCGCAGCCGCCGCCGCCGCCACCGCCGCCTCCCCCACGCGCCGCCCCTTGCCGCTGCTCTCGCATTCCCTGTGAGCCCTTCTCTCGCCCATACTGCAGAGCCGGTAGGACAGCGGGTAGCGACAAGGCCCTTAGGTCGTCCCACTTATTGCGTTTTAATTAGCACCGTCGGGGTGTCAAGTTACCTTCCCGTCGACCGCTGGTGTTACCACTCTGGCTGGCTGCACAGGTGAAGGTCCGCCCGCCCGCCCGCCTCCTCAGCACCGCAGCGACGAGGCCTGTAGCTCGACCTGCGGCTCGACCTACGCGGTCCGTCACGAATTCAATTACGGAGACATTGACGGCGGTTATTCTCCGTTTGGCCGACTTCCGACGCCACTGAATAGTTATTCGTTTCACGTGACGTAACAGAAAGAAATAGAAAGCAAACAGAAAAAAAGAAGACATGAAAAGATAGAACAACAAAGACCCGTTTATTATCAAAGCCGCGATTATACACAAACGCACGATCGTATAAGACAGAAACTAAGAAAAAAAAAAGACTTTAGAAGTATCTCACTCAGTCCAGCCCAGCATCAAGTGCGACTCCCTTCCGCTGGTCAAACCCATTACACTCGAGGTCACACTTGGGATTGGACTCGTGCCCGTCCCGACATGACCCCTCCGACGTTGACAGCCACATGCCCTTAACGTGTTTATGTCATGTCACCACCACATGTCAAGGGAAGTGTGGAGTTAAGGGCAAGGGTGTGGGGTGTGTGTGTGTGTGGGGGGGGGGGATGACAGTGAGTGAGTAAGTGAGAGTGACGGTGACTGAATTGCACGTGCCGAACGTCGATTTTTTTTTTTTTTTTTTTTTTTTAAGGGGGCGAGTTGTGAGGAATTTTTGTGGGCTATGGATGATCAAAGAGAGATGCTTGTCAATCAAAGAAGACAGAGAGAGGAAAAAGAAGGAGGAAGGAGAGAGGGGGGATAGAGAAATGGAGAGAAGGGCTAAAAGGGAAAAGGGGAAAGGGTAGGGAGGAAGGCAGAGGACGAAAAATATTCTGTAAAAAGAAATAGAAAGAAACAAAGAAAACAAAACAAAACATGAAAAGCTAAAACATAAGAAAAGAGAGAGAAGGAGCAAGAGACGAGATAAAACCAAGCAAATCATGCAGGGAAACCTATGAACTGGCTGACGGCGGTGCCTACGCCCCCTCACCCCCTCACCCCCCACCCCGCAACAAAATAAACATGCGCCCCGTAACTGAACCCCAAGAGCCTATCTCAGCTCCCTCGAGCTTCCCCCCTCCCCACCTCCCTCCCCCCCTTCGTCAGGAGAGCCTCCAGAACGGCGATAAAACCCCACACGACCCTTCCATTCACTTCGGATATAGACTCCCGAGCTGCCGCCGCGTCTCCCCCACTCCTCCCCCACTCCTCCCTTCCTCCCTCCCTCCCTCCCTCCCTCCCTCCCTCTCTCTCTCTCTCTCTCTCTCTCCGGCCCAGGCAAAACAAGCAAGCCTCCCGAAGCCAATGTCGTAAATAAGTAGAAAGTGCCGGCCGTCTCGTGAGCGCCGTCCTCGAACACGACTCACGACCACTGCCGTCAGATCTTTAGGGGGAGAGGGAGGAGGAGGAGGAGAAGGAGGAGGAGGAGGAGGAGGAGGAGGAGGAGAGGAGGAGAGAAGGAGGAGAGAAGGAGGAGGGGAGAAGGAGGAGAGAAGGAGGAGGAGAGGAGGAGGAGGAGAGAAGGAGGAGGAGAGGAGGAGGAGAGAAGGAGGAGGAGAGAAGGAGGAGGAGAGAAGGAGGAGGAGGAGGAGGAGGAGAGGAGGAGGAGAGGAGGAAGAGAGGAGGAGGAGAGAAGGAGGAGGAGGAGGAGGTTGGGAGAGAAGGAGGAAGAGAGAAGGAGGAGGAGGAGGAGGAGGAGGAGAGGAGGAGAGGAGGAGGAGGAGGAGAGGAAAGAAGAGGAGAAGAGAGGGAGAGGGGGATAGAAGGGGAAATTCGAATGAGAGAGGGAGAGAGAGAGAGAGAGAGAGAGAGAGAGAGAGAGAGAGAGAGAGAGAGAGAGAGAGAGAGAGAGAGAGAGAGAGAGAGAGAAACAAACAAACGTAAAGAGAAAAAGAAAGAGAGAAGGGGGAACAACAATATACCAGTGGCCAATGGTAATAAGAGAAGGTTTTTCCCTTTCCTCCCTGCTCCATGCCTACTTTATCACCGGCAATTTATGGGGGAGAGGGAGGAGGGGAGAGGAGGAGGAGGAGGAGGAGGAGATTGGGAAGAATAGGAGGGAAGAAGAGAGCGAGTAGGAAGGGAAAAGAGGAGGAGGAAAGAGGGGAAGGAGGAGGAGAGGAAGGGGAGAAAATGAAGAGGGAGGGGGAAAAAGAAAAGGAGGAGGGGAGAGAAGGAAGGGAGAGGAGGAAGGGAGAGAAGGAGGAAGGGAGAAGAAGGAGGGGAGAGGAGGAAGGGAGAAGGAGGAGAAGAGAAGGAAGGGAGAGGAGGAGGGGAGAAGAGGAGGGGAGAAGAGAACAAGAGAAGAGAAGAGGGGAAGGGGAGGGGTGGGTGGGGGAAGGGGAACCAATGCTATGCCATTACCGTTCAGTGGCATGGAAGCGAAGTCTCTCCTTCCCCTGTTCCTTTAAACTGCCCTGGAATTGATGCCTCGTGATTCCTAACTCGAATAAATTGGCCCCTTCGCTCTGTCTATCTGTTTATCTGTCTGTCTGTTTTGTCTGTTTGTCTGTTTCTGTCTCTCTTAACTGTCTCTCCCTCCAGCTCTTATCTACAACTCTCTCTATCTCCGCCTTTTATCTTCATCCCTGACATTTCTTTAAACATATCTCCCTGATTCCACAAACACCGTCCTCCTCCATCGTCGCAGCCCTTTCCCCCTCCCTCCCCCCCCTCCCCTCCCCCTCAGAGGCCCCGATCGCATGACGCTTCATGTCAAAACAGCTGGCAAAGGAATAGCAACAACTCCCACCCAAGCAAAACAATCCCCGACATGTCCAAACAATCAGAGTAGAGAATCAAAGCAACAAACGACTCGATGAAAAAAAAGAGAAAAAGAAAAAAGAAAAAGAAAAAAAGGGAAAAGGGGGGGGGGAGAGGAGAATCAAAGCAACAAACGACTCGATGAAAAAAAGAAACAAGAAAAAGGAAAAGGGGGGGGGGGAGAAAAAGACACGCACAAACATAATAACATAAACGTATAAGAAAAAAAAAAAAAAACTCACGCCCCTAATCCAATTACAGCTCGGGAGAGGAGGAGCACAACACCACCGGACGAGTTTTTTTAATACAGGTGCCACTTAAGAGAGAGGAAGGGGAGGTGGAACAAGAAAATATAAAAATCTTTCCCTACCTTAACTCTTCTTTCTTCCCATTTCTCCTCTTTCCCTCATTTCCCCTTCCACCCCATCCTTTCATCCTTACTTACTCTTTATTAATAATCATTCGATCATTTTCAGATTCACCAACCCCCAGCTTCTTCACCTCACCCCCACCCCCTTTCCCTCGAGGTACAGCGCTACCTACCCAGGCCTCTTCAGCTCTTTCTTGCGTGTGGGGGCAGGCAGGTCGGCGGGGAACAGCTTTCGGATGCGTGATGAATGTGTAGCATTTGCTCAGAGGTACCAGAACGTGACGCGCTAAACGGCCGCACTTAGCACTGGCCATCCCCTCCCTTTCTCTTTTTCGTCCTCTCTATCTCTATAATAAGAGCTAAAAGCACTGAGTGAACACACATACACATACACACACACACACGCACGCACACACACACACATATACAGTGCACGCGCGTCCGGCCTTGTACAAAACATTCCCTTCTGCGCTTCCACCTTTAATGCTAACTCTCTTTCTCTTTCTTGTTGTTTTACCTATTTCTTCTCTTTATCCCACCCTACTTCTTATCTCCCCTTCTTGCCCAAAAGTCATCAAGATGAACGACGCATGAAATACCACCACCAACACCTACGCCATGACCGTACGTGACTGTGCAAAAGTATAAATAGATAAAAAAAAAAAAAATAAAATAAAAAAGAAATAGGAAAAAGAAAAATGTTGCCCAATATGATTAAGACGATTCCCGAAGCGCAATTTGGTGCGGCGACGGACAGGAAGAGCGGGATTACGCACTTATGCTGAGGAATGCTGAAGGGCGTGAGGTTGCAGTGAGAGAGAGAGAGAGAGAGAGAGAGAGAGAGAGAGAGAGAGAGAGAGAGAGAGAGAGAGAGAGAGAGAGAGAGAGAGAGAGAGAGAGAGGGAGGGAAGAGGGAGAGAGAGAGAGAGAGAGAGAGAGAGAGAGAGAGAGAGAGAGAGAGAGAGAGAGAGAGAGAGAGAGATTGGGAAAAAATAGGGTATTACTGGAAGCTTCGGCTGCAAAGGTGGGAAGGCAAGGGGTGACGGGGTGAGGGGAAGGGGGTAGGGGGGAAAGGGAAGGAGGGGGAAGGGGGGGGTCAAGCAGGGGCAACTGTTCCCGAGAGGTGAGGGTCAAGGAGGCGAACCAGGACAACTGGCGTCAGCAGAACGGGGTTCATGATCTCGAGTGAGAGACTTTCGCACGAGGGAAAGGAATGGGGCAGCGTCGGGAGATGGGAGGGAGGGGGGTAAGACAAGAGTAGGGAGGTAGGAAGAGTAGGGAGGGGGGGAGGGTAGGGAAGGGAAGGGGAGGGGAGGTGAGGGCAGGGGAGGGAAGTGGAGGGAAGGGAAGGGAAGGGAAGGGAAGGGAAGGGAAGGGAAGGGAAGATGAAGGGGGAAGGGCAGGGGAAAGGTGATGAGGTGTCGGTAGTGGTAGGGAGAAGGAGAGAGGAGGAGACAACCCCCCACCACACTCCCTCTCCCTCAACCTCATTCCTGCACCTCTCTCTCTCTCTCTCTCTCTCTCTCTCCCCTCCCCCCTTCCCCTTTCCCCCTCAGGCCAACAGGAACAATGGCGGGCCAGCGTGTGATGAATACGCCTCGTACGGAAGTTAATTATGTATCGAGACGTAAACAAATCTGGAGGCGCTATGGCTCCTCCCCGCAACCCTAACATTATCATCATCATCCGTCGGCCATCAACGGCGCTGGCGGACGAAGCGCGCTCTCTGCGCTCTCTCCTCTCTCCTCCCGCCTCTCTAATTATCGGCATAACCATAATCATCATGATCGCAACTCATTATCTTGGAGAAATCACTCTGATCTTAATCATCGTTACCGCCGTATCCATTAACGCCCCGTTACTATCATCATCATCATCATCATCATCATCATTAATACTACCACCACCATCATCACCATCATCATCACCACCATCATCAACACCACCATCACCATCACTGGCTATCATTCCCTGAAAATAAAGACCGTCGAAGAGTAGGCACGACTCGACCGACATCGCCGTCAACAAACAGTTCCCGTCGTCGCCGCGCCTCAGCATCGCCTCGGTAACCGGCGTCGACCGCGGCAGCACTGTTTTGATAGCTTCAGAGCGTCCTTTTGTTTTCTTGCCTCGTTAGTAAGCATCGCGCGTGTTTATTCCCCGCCGCTCCCGAGGGATGAAGATAAAACTCGAAGAGAGAGAGCAAAAAAGAAGACGAAGAAGGTGAAGAAGTAGTAGAAGGTGAAGAAGAAATAGAAGACGAAGAATAAAAATAATAATAATAATCAGAAGAAGGTGAAGAAGAAGAAGAAGGTGAAGCAGAAGAAGAAGAACACAAGAAAAAGAAGGTCAAGATCTTCTTCTCCAGAGGGTCTTCTAGCGAGAAGGGGGAGGGGTGCTCCTCGGAGGACGGCCGTCGGAGCGTCAACAGCTGGCGTGGCGTGGTGTGGCGTGGCGCGGTCCTCACCTGGCGCCCGTGCAGAACAATGGCCTATACAGTGTCTCGGCCAGTCAATCAATTACATTCGGGAGGCTCACATTATGCACGGGACCATGAGCTGTGCTTTGCCTATCACACCCTTCCGAGTGCGAGGTCCTCATCAAGAGTCATCAGAGAAAAGAGCGGCCGGCAATTATTTCATTATGATCAAGAGGCGGTCAGAGACAAGCGCCTTCTACACTTCTTCCCCAACCCACTCATTCTCCTCACACTCAAGCCCTTCATCAAGGTGTGCTTAAACTCATCAAACTAAGCTTAAATTCTCAAGTCACGTAAAAAACCCTCATCATGAAGTCCCTCATCATGAAATCCCTGACCAAGAAATCCCTCATGAAATCCTTTATAATGAAACCCCTCATCAAGAAATCCTTCATGAAAACCCTCGTGAAATCCGTCATCAAGAATCCCTCATGATAAAATCCCAAATCATGAAATCCGTTATAATGAAACCCCTCATCAAGAAATCCCTCATTATGAAATCCCTCGCAGGACGAGCATAGCACTGCCTTTTAAGAGTGGGTTCGGGCGCAGCGGAGGAAAAAGCGTAAACACATGTGCAACATCGCGGGGGAAATGTTCATTGTTATGAATTTTGAATACATGACAAGAGACGTGACAAAACGTGACGCGAAGGAGGGAGGGAGGGAGGGAGGGAGGGAGGGAGGGAAGGAGGGAAGGAGGGAAGGAGGGAAGGAGAGAGGGAGGGAGGAAAGAAGGGAGGGAGAGAGGGAGAGAGGGAGGGAGGGAGGGAAGGAGGGAAGGAGGGAGGGAGGGAAGACGGGAAGAAGGGAGGGAGGGAAGGAGAGAGGGTGGAAGGGAGGGAGGAAGGGAGGGAGACGTGACGAGTGAAATGTGAGAGGGATGAAGAGGGGGAGAGCCAAAAGAAAGGGGAATAATGGGGTATAAATAAAAGGAAGTGCAATAAGAGAAGGACGAACAACGGGGAAGTGAGCGAGAAATCACATATGAAAAAAAGGAAGGGAAAAGGGCGTAAGATGGATGGGAAGAGAAAAGAGGAAGAGAAGAGGAGGGAGGAAGAGGGGAACGAAAGAGGAAAAGAAGAGGAGAGAGGAAGAGAGGAACGAAAGAGGAAGAGAAGATGTGAGAGGAAGGGAGGAACGAAAGAGGAAGAGAAGATGTGAGAGGAAGAGAGGAACGAAAGAGAAAGAGAAGAGGAGAGAGGAATAGAGGAACGAAAGAGGAGAGAGGAACGAAAGAGGAGGCAGGAAGAGCGGAACGAAAGGGGAAGAGAAGAGACGAGAAGAGAGAGGAAGAGAAGAACGAAAGAGTCAGAGCGAAGGGGAAGAAGGAAGAGGCCAACAACAATCCGTCACAGCGCGAGGGCACTTGTGACGGCCGTGACCTGGGCCCAGCTGCTCCAGGAGTGACAGGCTGGCACGCTGAAGGGGCGAAGGCGTAACGGTTGTTGTCAAGTGTTTTGTCTAGGGCTTCGCCGTGCCTGGTGGGGGGCGGGGGGGGGGGTGAGGGTTGGAGGTAGGAGGGAGGGAGGAAAGGTTGGAGGTAAAGAGAGAGGGAGGGAGGGAGGAAAGGTGGGAGGTAAAGAGGGAGGGAGAGAGGTAAGAGAGGGAGGGAGGGAGGGAAGAAGGGAGGGGGCAGGAGGGGGCAGGAGAGAAGGAGAGAAGGAGAGAAGGAGAGAGAGAGAGAGAGAGAGAGAGAGAGAGAGAGAGAGAGAGAGAGAGAGAGAGAGAGAGAGAGAGAGAGAGAGAGAGAGAGAGACGGTGAGAAAGAAAGAAAGAGAAAGAGAGAGAGAGAGAGAGAAAGGGCGAACCCGCGTGATTCACAGAGATGAACAGATAATGACCACCATGAACCGCATACTGATCCGAAGTGCATGAGTAGCGAGATCGGAGGCGGAGGAGGGGGGAGAGGGGAGAGGAGGGGGGAATAGGAGGAGGAAATATTGAGCATGATTACCAAGATGATGAGGGTCATTACCAACGATTAAATCCTGGATGCTGAGCTTATCATGTCATCAAAAGGGCACACAGCATCGGGCAGAGACAAGCCGCTACGGTACAGAGGGCCGAGGTGGGTTGGGACGGAGGGGGGAGAGGGGGGAGGGGGAGACTATGGTAGGAGAGGAGGGGGTAGTATGGGAGGGGAGGGGAGGGGGAGGGGAGGGGAGGGGAGGGGAGGGATGAGCAAAATCAATAAAGGAAAATAAACGCATATGGGGGAGAGGAGAGGAGAGGAAGGAGGGGGGAGAGAGACGAAGGAGGAGAGAGAGAGAGAGAGAGAGAAGGAGGGGAGAGAGAGAAGAGAGGGGGAAGGAGGTCGGAACGGCAAAACCCGTCGAGAGAGTGATAGATGCGATTTGGACATAACCAACGAGTCGGCGTCACGGAAAGAGGCTGTGCTTGGAATAACAGGCGGGGTTTTGGAGGCTGCCTAGGGGGGGGGGAGGTTACGAGGCTCGGAGGGTGGAGGGGGTGAGGAGGGGAAGGGAGAGGGGAAGAGGGGAAGAGGGGAAGGGGTAGGGGGAAGGGACAGGAGAAGTGAAAAAGAGGGAAGGGGACGGGGGGGGGGGTGGATGGATGGATGGATGGATGGATGGATGGATGGATGGATGGATGGATGGATGCATGGATGGAGGATAGGAAAGGAGAGGGAGGGAGAAAGAGAAAGAAAGAGAGATAGATAGAGAGAGAGCGAGGGGGATCGCCAAACCGGCACATGATCGTATCACACTCACGCATCTCCCCCCCCCACCCCCCCACACACACATGCAAATTTCCAACATTTTACCCCGCGATGACCCAGCCCCCTTGGCAGACGTTAACAAGGTTTATCAACAACAAAAACAGGGGAGAGGAAGGAGAGTGAGAGAGAGAGGGAAGGGGGGAGAAAGGAGAAGAAAATCATCAACATCATCAACTCGCGCCCCGGTGAAATCCCCCCCCCCCACCCCACCCCTTTGCACCAAAGAAAGCAACAGATTTCAAATCGCCAAGGCCGCCTCTGATCGGAGGAGAATAACGGCTCCACAATCAAGAGGGCAGAGAAGAAGAAGACGACGACGGCCTCCTCGAACAGCGTCCAGCCCGGCCCCTTTATCTCCCGCGAGACGTTCCGCGAATACGCCAATTATCGAAGTACGGTTTGTGTCCGACCAAAACCTGACAAACAGGTCAGTCTCCTAAATAACTCTGTTGGCTTCGTTTTCCCCGCCGCCGCCGCCGCCGCCGCGCCCCTGATCCCTGCGCCCGGATCCCTGAGTCCCTAGGATCCCTCCCTCCTCGCCTTCCTTCCAGCGGTCCAACTCTGTAAACAGGCAGTGAGAATTCATTTTCGGAGGTGACCGAGGGTTGGGGGTTGGGGGTTGAGGTGGGTGAGGGGTGTTGAGGTGGGGGAGACTGAGGTTGAGGGGGAGCAGGTGGGGGGTTGAGGGGGAGGAGGTGGGGGGTTGAGGGGGAGGAGGTGGGGGGTTGAGGGGGAGGAGGTGGGGGTTGAGAGGAGGAGGAGGTGGGGTGTTGAGGGGAGGAGTGAGGGTAGGATTAGAATGAGGATTAGGATGAGGGTTAGGATGATGATGAAGAGGAGGAGGATGAAGATAAGGATAAAGATGAAGATGAGGATGAGGGTGAGGATGAAGAGGAGGAGGGGGAGAAAGAGAATGAGGAAGAAAAGGATGATGAGGAGGAGAGAGAGAAAGAGAGAGGGGGATTTACAGAGGAAAGAGACGAGGAAGGAGTGAGAAGCGGAATGGAGGGGGAGGGGGGGAAGGGGGGATATAAGTGCGGCACGCAACCTGGCCGAGGCGGATCGAGAGAAGGAATGAGGAAACCGGAGACGGAAGAGCAAAAGACGACGACGAAGAGAGGAACACAAGAAGGAGAGGAGAAGAAACGGAGAGAGAGAGAGAGAATAGTGTAAGCATCGATCATCACACACTAGGTCAGGGCTTGACCTCGACCACGCCCCGCCGCGAGATAGCGAGATCCTACGATAGATAGATAGAAATAGATGGGTAGGCAGATAGGAAAAACAGAGATAGATCGAAAGATAAACAGACAGAGAGAGAGAGAGAGAGAACTTCTCTTCCCTCGGCCCCTCTCTCATTGTAAAGGTCACCACTCAACATGCATGAACTTAAAGCACCAGCGGTGCATTAGAGAGAGAGAAAACGAATAAAAGGAGAGAGAGAGAGAAAGGAGGGAGGGGGAGGGAGAGTGAGAGAGAGAGAGAGAAAGGAGGGAGGGAGAGTGAGAGAGAGAGAGAGAGAGAAAGGAGGGAGAGAGAGAGAGAGAGAGAGAGAGAGAGAGAGTGAGAGAGAGAGAGAGAGTGAATAAGTATCTATATGTGTGTGCTTGAATATGTGCATCGGTTCGTGTCAGTCTGTCCTCTCTGTCATCGCGGCGACCGGCCAACCCCCTCTCGCGTCCCCGACCAAAAGCTTCTCTCGCCGCAAAGGCACGACTGACTGGTCGCTGGGTCGAGGGGGTGTCGCTCGTCTCACCTGACTCTGGTCGCTCTCTCTGCCTCCGTGCGGTGTCGAGGTACTTACCTGGAAGAGAATAAATGCATGTTAGAAGGATGAACAGATGGTTATATCAATATCAACAGTGCTTTATCTAAATGGCAATAAATACAAGTGGAATGGTGAGAGAGAAAGAGAGAGAGAGAGAGAGAGAGAGAGAGAGAGAGAGAGAGAGAGAGAGAGAGAGAGAGAGAGAGAGAGAGAGAGAGAGAGAGAGAGAGAAGAGAGAGAGAGAGAGAGAGAGAGAGAGAGAGAGAGAGAGAGAGAGAGAGAGAGAGAGAGAGAGAGAGAGAGACAGAGAGAGAGAGAGAGAGAGAGAGAGAGAGAGAGAGGGAGAGAGAGAGAGAGAGAGAGAGAGAGAGAGAGAGAGAGAGAGAGAGAGAGAGAGAGAGAGAGAGAGAGAGAGGCAGAGACAGACAGACTGAGAGACAGAGACAGACAGACTGAGAAACAGAGACAGACAGACAGAGAGACACTCTTCAAACACAATAGACAACACTCCGTTCATCATACCATCCACGTCTTTTTCTTCCCCCTCGGCGTCCACAGATACATATGCATGAAAATCAATAACATAAAAGCCCTTCTTTAGAAAACAATAAAAATACAAATCCGCCACTCTTAGGGCACGCCGCTCTGAATACAAACATACCCCAGGCCGGCTGCTTTACGACATAGCCAGCTCTGATGCCTTACACAAGCAAAAAAAATGAGAGAGAGAGAGAGAGGGAGAGAGAGAGGGACAGAGAGAGAGAGAGAGAGAGAGAGAGGAGGGAGGGGGAGGGAGGTGTATGTATATATGTGTATGTGTGTGTGTGTGCGTGTGTGTATCTGTGTCTATATGTCTTATAAAACGCAAGCAAAAAACGTATGTCAGCAATAACAAACTGAAAAAAAACGAGAGGGGAAAAAATATAATGGGACCAGTAAATCATATGGGAGTTGGAAAAAAAAGGTAACAGCGAACTGGAAAAATCTCGAAACCCTTAACACGGAAACGCGAGTCGAAACAAATGAACCCATAAATCAACAATATAGTCGAAAAGAAAGAGAACCTTGGGGGGGCCAGAACAAAAAAAAAAAAAAAAAAAAAAAAAAAAAAAAAAAAAAAAAAAAAAAAAAATACCTGTCAGTGCCAACCGTCCACATTAAATAATTCAGTCTAACCTCAAAGGGACATTTTTTATAAAGAATAAAAAAAAAAGAGTCCAACCGAGGAGGAGGGAAGTGTAAATTAAAAATCATGTCTCAGCGGTACAGATGTTCATGACTTCAAAAAAGAGAAAAAAGAAAAAGAAAAAAGGAGTCGAAATGTCATCTCCTTCTCCTGAAAAAGAGGATGGTAATGAAAGGATTACGATCCCGGCCACACGAGCAGAACTTCGGTCTTCAAAATCCTCACTATCACATGCACACCTTTCTTTGTCTCTGGCGGAATTTCAATCCTTCGAACATATTCTCTTAAAAGCACGAACGAATTTACTACTTTTATAAACATATCTATAAAAAAAAGTACTCTCTGCTACTCTCGAGAGTCTAAATAAAGTCTACCAGTAAAATAAAAAAATAAAAAAAAAGGTAAAGCTTTCCTTCGAACATATTCTCTTCATTAAAAGCACGAACGAATTTACTACTTTTATAAACATATCTATAAAAAAAAAGTACTCTCTCTGCTACTCTCGAGAGAATAAAGTCTACCAGTAAAATAAAGAAAAAAAAAGGTAAAGCTTAAGAGAAGTCAGAAAGTGGCGAAATAATTGTGCAAAGTGGGGCGGGAAAGTGCCGTCATCCCTCCATTATAGATCCTCGATGCACAGCGATAAATCTTGATCTTCGCGGCAGTCTTCTGGTGGCAGTTTTACCCCCGCGCTCATGTCCCTCCGCCACCCGCTCCGCTCGGCAGCCCTGGCAAGCGATTAACACCCCTGCGCCCCAATTACGGAGGGGCCAAGTTCCAGTGGCTCGCGGTCCGGCTATATGATCTTACTGATTGTTTGTGCAACGGCGGAGAAAACCAGGTTGAAAATGCGGAATTATTTCGATCCGGGTTCTGCCACGTGTGAATAGAGGAGACTCTCAGATTCAATATCAGCGGCGGACGAAAAAAAAAAAAAAGAGAGAGAGAGAGAGAACAATCCACCTCACGATAACATCACCACCCGTTCAATATATCTACTCCATCTCCTTTTTTTTCTTTTGCAAGATTATCACCCAATGCTGATATATCATTCACAGAACAAGTCCAGCCGCGAGCGAGTCCGATAAAGGCAACGACGACGAAGTTATCATTCAGGAAGAAGACCTCTGGGAATCCGGCGAGGGTGAGATCACAGGACGACCATCCCTAACCCCTCCTCCACCCCCTCCCCCACCTACAGATGCCCTTCACATACTCTCCAGAGGAAGAAAAAATAAATAAATAAAAGAAAGGAATAATAAGAAGAAAAAAAGCGAAAGGAAAAGCGGACAACCGACGGAAGAAGCCACCGACGGAGAGGGCGCCGCCGTCGCGAAGCCACGAATCGAGTGACAACAGCAAGAGACCGCAACGGAATTTCCAATAACCGTAACCGCCCGGGCAGAAGTGTGCGGCTGCGACTCGACTTGCTTGCCGACTTGCTTACCTACTTGCTTGCTTGCTTGACAGCCCGCGCTCGGATGTAGATGCAGACTTCTGAAGGAAATATTAACATGCAAGCTGGCCGACGAAAAAAACAATATCTACTCAGAGCAGGGACCCTACCTCTCCAATACCAATACTTCGGCACCCACCCGCCCACCTACCCGCCCACCCGCCCACCCACCTACCCGCCCGCCCGCTATCCCACCCGCCCTTGGTTTATGGGGGCTTCCTTGCCTCCAATGTCCACTTGACGTACGGACCATTTTATCAAGGAAGGCAACTCGACTACTCGGAATATCAATGCAACTACAGTTTCATGAGGGCGTAAGTGAGGTGGGCTTGAATACCAAAGAGAGCAGGCAGGACCTCGACGGCAGTCTGCTTGCTGAGGATTACTTTGTTAGACAATGCAACGGCGTTATCTGAACACTTGTCGCTTCCCTTTTCTCTTTCTCTCTCTCTCTCTCTCTCTCTCTCTCTCTCTCTCTCTCTCTCTCTCTCTCTCTCTCTCTCTCCCTCCCCCCCTCTCTCTCCCATGCACTCACACCTTCTCTTTCTCCTCCCCCCCTCTATATCTAAACCTATCTTTGTCACTTAATTCATTATCTATATGTCATTCTCTCCCTTTCTGTATACTATTCACCCAACGCACTCATTCTCTGTAAAATAAATAGCTATAGAAACACCACAAAAACATACAACACAGACAAAACACAACATAAGACAGACAGACAGACACAGAGTGGCTGGAGATCCAAGATGTGGACCGGAGAGCCAGCCTGTTACGTCCTCCGTCCCAGGAATGTGGATGACAAGCACCCAGGTCGCCAGGTGGTTCAGCGTGTAATGAGGTTTACGTTCCGGGTTTTCATAACAATGTCTGATAAGCGAGCACGGCAGCATTTCAGCGAGCGTATGAGGGCGTGAGGGGATGGAGGCAGGAAGGTGGGGGCGTGAGGGGATGGAGGCAGGAAGGTGGGGGTGTGTGGGGGGGTGTGGGGTGTGGGTGAGAGGGGTAGGGGCTGATAATGGGGTATGTGTGAATGAGTGGATGTCGACGCTTCTCAAGAAGGAGGAACAAGGAAGAGCTCTAGGAAATAAGAAGGAGAAATAAGAAATAAGGGTGGGTGGGTGGGGGGTGAGGGTGGGGGGTTTGATGGAGTATGTGTGAACGAGTGGATAGTCACTTCATTGGGCCAAGAAGGAGAGATAGGGAGCGTGCGGATAAAAAAAGGTGAGAATCGTCTGCGTCGGAGGACCACGTACGGGCGAGTGAAGGCAGAGGCGTGGACGGAAGATAACCAGCGGCCATCACAGCGCAAGGAGGAACAAGTTATCAAAGGAGGGTGTGTGCAGCCACTCTGAATCATGAGAACACTAAGGGCTTTAACGAGCGACTTTTTAGCGCGCCGTCGAGCCCGAGTCATTCTCAGGGTTAGAGGGGACACATAGATTAACCCCAATAAAATCGCTGGCACTTTATATTTCAATTATAACGGATGCAAGAAATTCCCAAAGGCCCCTCGCAAACATGATAGATGGCTTCCTAACGACATGCAAATTAAATATTTTATATCTACCTAAAGAAAAAAAAAAAGTATTTATATATATAAAGATGGGCAATAAAGTTCCCATCGCCGAGCAAAAACAATACTAAACGAAGACAAGAATAGGAAGGCGGTCCACCCACATTAAGCGCTGCCCACCTGTGTTACCCCCTGAGCCTCACCCCCTGAGCCTCACCCCCTGAGCCTCACCCCCTGAGCCTCACCCCCTGAGCCTCACCGACCCCGAGAGCTCCCCCTGGGGAAAAAAAACCTCGCGCATTAACTCCTCATGAAAACTGTCAACATAAAATAGAGCTCCCGTCATAAATCCCGGGCCAGTCTATGATCTCGGGGCGCAGTAAACAGAAGCTGCGGCAAAACAAGCATTCAAACCGTGCCTCGTAACCCGTCGACGCTGCTTGCTGCTGCGATCACAGCTCACCTGCTTGTGCCTGCTGGGGCCTCTCGCCTCGCCTCGCCTCCTGCCTCCCGCCCCTCTTGCCACTCCTGCCGAGCCTACCGGATGCTCTTGCCCTTGCGACGCAACGAGACCCCAGCAAAAGCCCACCCTCACCTAATTCAACCCAACATAACAAAACACGACCTAACCGAAGCCCCCCAACCCCTTATGGCCGCTGGGTTAGGTTTTGCCTCCCCGTCGACTACACTACCAATCAAGCATGTCCTCCCGACGCCCGGCATTCGACTGGCTGCTTGCAAGTGGGCGTGGAATATTCTAATGCACACCACTCGACTGGAGAATAGTTCTCTAGCGCCTTGGGCTTGCTTAACAAGTGACATCATGTACGAACTTGCCGTCTGAGAACTCCATTCATGTTTGTTTGTTTGTTTCTTATTTTCTTTAGGAAATGGAATCTCCCGCCGAGACGCGGACACGGCGAAGGAATTCACGTATTTCGGAACGCGAGCCATTCGGATCCCCAGTCGAGCAATTAGTCGGGCCGAACGATACACTGCAGACGCCCATAAAAAGGCCACCGACTCCAAACAAGACCCGCAGATAGGGTCAAACCCTGACCTTGTTTACCGTTAACTTTGGACTTGTTTACTGTTGCAACCCCATACTTAGCGGCCGTCTCGTCCGCCCCTTATTTGGCGAAAAACACCAAACCCGATTTCCGACGAACAACGCTAATAACCACCGTCGGAGCCCCGCCACGCACTTATCTAAAGACCAGAATTTATTTGCTGTTAAGCGTGTCCATGCATCACAAAACGCCATCAGATAAGGCGACAATAAACCGTCCCATTCATAATAGAACAAGGCATCTCCTCCCAAGCCTGGCTCGACCACCAATTCAACCCCGACGTCTCATAAAGCCCGGACGCTCCACCTGTTGCGCGAGGCCCTTACATCACGACCTCGACGTCTCTCTCCGACGGACGTTCCTGCTGACCCTTTAGCCTCGGGAGGCGAGACCAAGACCAAGAAGCCTGGCCATGCAGCCACTGAGCGACACAGTCAGTGCCTCCTCCTCGTCATGCGTCATGCTGGGCCGCAGCGTCATGCAGGCTTTGCCAAATACACATGCAAAGGCTCATTACACACTCCACCACTTGTCGTTCCACCCGTGAGAACGTGGGTGACATGACGCCTAAAAAAAAGAACATCAATCCATTGCCAAAACATGACAAAATAATCCCGCCATCTTAATCGTCGCTACGATCTCCTCTTCACCCATACACCCCCCCCCCCCAATAACCCCACACCCCACCCACTAGCATAAGAGGATCACTTCCACTCAATCCACCATGGAACTCTTCCTCGGGAATGTCTCAGCCAATTCTAGATTATTCACTAGACTTTCTTCCATCTACCAATCACCACAACCACACTCGCATCTACCCAGCGCTACCAACTCCTACTGCCATAACGCCCAAGAACGCGTGAACGGAAGAAGCCAAAAGAAAAAAAAAACGATAACGTGTACACACAAACATATAAAATACAGTCACAACCTTCCACGTTCTTACAAAGCTCCGCCTCCAAGAAGGACAAAGCAAGGAACTTAGAAGGAACGAGAGAGAAAGAGAGAGAGAGAGAGAGAGAGAGAGAGAGAGAGAGAGAGAGAGAGAGAGAGAGAGAGGGAGGGAGGGAGGGAGGGAGGGAGGGAGGGAGGGAGAGAGAGAGAGAGAGAGAGAGAGAGAGAGAGAGAGCGAAGAGGAGGGGGGAGTAAAGAGAGAGAGAGAGAGAGAGAGAGAAATAAATAAATAAATAAAGAAAGAAAGAAAGAAAGAAAGAGAAAGAGAGAGAGATATCATTCCTGACTCCCATCGTCGGCCCCGAAGACACCGACGACGCGGCGGGTGAAGGAAGGAGGGAGAGACGGAGGGCCGTGGAAGGAAGGGAGTGTTCTCAAGCCGCGCCGGAACCCGTGACCCGCGCGAGTCCCGGGTCAGGCGATTAAGTTCACAAGCCTACTGCTCCGCGGATAATTGTTATGATAATTAGGACGACGGAGTAATCACGGATACCATCAAAAAGACGTCAGTCACTCGTTACACAAATAAAATGACACGGATGATGATGTTCTTTTTTTCTCTCTTCTCTCTCTTTTTTTCTTCTTTTTTTTTTAATTGACGCTAACCACGGCGCGTGTTGCATGATCATGCGCTTTGAGGAAGAGCACATAGAGTTACAACAGCAGACAAAAGAACTACCGAAGACGCGTTTTTTTTTTCCTTCAAAATCTAACAAAATACGACAGCGGCTCCAATGCCTCCGCGAAACGCACAGAGATATCATTAGCAGAGCGAGTTAATACGAGAATTTATATCTACGAACATTCAAGAACTGGATAATCGAGTCTAGTCTCCACAATTTCCATGCATAAAGCCAGGCGGATTCGGGGGGAAGCGAATGCCTGCCTGCCTGCCTGCCTGCCTGCCTGCCCTGCCGCGCCTCGCCGCTTCTCATTAACCCTCATAAATGAAACGCATTCAATTTGCACATTAAGAAACCGTCTAATTACAACTCCCGATTGTTCACCCACTACCAGTAATACCCGCCTTAAAAAGTAAACCTATACGGCAATCCGCTAAGAACACAATTAGTCGCTGGTGCCTTTGATCTGCAGGCCAGCACGCTCGGGCCGGGTACCCTGCGTTGCTTGGTCATTCTAGAACACACTAAACAGAAGCCACACCCAAGCATACTGATCAAGCACGGGGAGCTTGCTTGGCCGATCTCTAGCACACACTAGGACTTATTCGAGGACGACTTCTCCTTCTTTCTAGGACTCTCTGCATCTCGTCTTGTCATTTTCTTCGTGGATTTCTTGGTTCTTTCCCGTTTTTATTACGTTTTTTCCCCTTTTCGGCTGTTGTAAAGAAGAGGGGAAGAGGGTCAAGTTGAATAATAAGGAAAAAAAAGATGGAGCCTCGACTCAAAATCCCTCCTTGGCGATTTCGCCGTCGCGCTCGGACACGGAATGCTCAGCCTCCTTCGCCGTTCTAAATAGCCCCGCCTATTCTTCCTCTTCCGTCTCCTTCTTTTCTCCTTCTTCTTCTTCTTCTCCTTCTTTTTCTTTTTCTCCCCTCTCCTCCTCCTTCTCCCCCTCCTCCTCCTCCTCCTCCTCCTCCTCCGCCTCCTCCTACTCTTCTATCTCCTTCTGTTCCATCTCTTCCTCCCCCTGGTTCTCCTCCTGTACCTCCTCCTCCTCCCGCTCCCTCCCCTTCCTCCTCCCTAAGAAAAGTCGCCTTCAAGATGCAGGGTGAACGTGTACTCCGGAGGATATGTTCTGTTGACGCAAATGTCCTTCTCAAAGTTACCGCGGCGACGGGACGGTCCGTGTTGTTATGAGGACCCCGCCAAGAACAAGCGACGTGCTTCGTTCCCTCGAGCAGCCCTGCGAGAATCCTTCGAGTCTCGCTTAACTTTGGGATTGGATTCTTTTTCATAGGGATTTGATTCTTTTTCATAGGGATCGGATTCTTTTTCATCTTAGGGATGATTAAGTCCACGAGCGAGAGCTGACTGGACGCCATTGCTATGCTATCTTTCAGTATGGTTACGGATGCAGTCATGAGCATGCGTGTTCATTATCGAATAAAGTCTTCACTACTCTCCTTAAACGGCATCCTTTCAGGACACCGAGCCAGGTGTGTGTATAGAAGGCGATTGGGGAAGGGTCAGGGGAAGGGTAAGGGGAAGGGGAGAGGGGGGGTGCTGATACTCCATCCCCTCCCCCCTCCCCCCTATGTCCCCGAGCTTGTTCCATCGGCGGAGGGTCGTTGTGGTTGTCTCGGAAGGGGCGTGACCAGGTCGTAACGACTCTATTGGTGGTGCTGATAACGTCGCCCTCCTGTCTGAGGCTGGCGCATCCTGAGACATATTTATTTTATTTATTCCCACCCCCCATCCCCATCCCCCACCTTAACGCCCCTCCTGCCCTCCCCCCACTCCTACTCCAAGGCGCTGCGTACGTGAGAGTACTGCTCCAGGAGCCTCACTCGCCCAGACACCCGCAACACAACAGTAATACACACAGTACGAACACAACGCCGCCCACCCCCCCCTCCCCATATATCCCGACACCAACGCCTATTCTCTCCCGATTACAGAAATAGGATAACCATTTTCAAAGAAACAATACTTCCCGAAACCATGCACAGAAAGACGACCAAACCAAACCAACCATACAACCAGAGACCTTTTAAAACAAACAAACAAACAAACAAAAAAATCCCCCTCCCGCGACCTCTTTAATTAATTAAGCGACTCTCTTAGCGACGTACTTCCCGGTCTCGCCCCCGTGACGTGTGTGCGCGACCGATCCGATGCACAAGTTATCGTCTCGGGTCCGATCGTCCTTCATATTTTCACAAGTCGTTCCGCTCACACTCGCCCACACATACTAACGAGCCCACCACTGCCATGACCTTCGCATGCCCACTCTTACCATGGCAGCCTCACCTACGCTTTCCAATGCCCGCCCCGACGCTATGCCCGCCCCGACGCTATGCCTCGTCCGCGCGCTGCGCCGCCTCATCAGCGAACATTTAGCGGCTCACGCGGCGTACATGCGTAATGAGCAGGGCGTGAGCAACGAGACGAATCGCCCCGAATCACGAGCTGGGCATCACGTAATCGCGGTGCTATTTGAAGCACTGAGGACGGAATAAATTCATTAATTACCTGCCTGGTGGAAAATACCATGGCGACATTCCATATTCGAATTTCGACTTTGCCTTTCCCTTTTCTTATTGTCATTATTTCCTTACTCCTTATTCAGATTTCTCCTTCGCCCTTCAATATTCATATCCTCCATATTCCTCATTCGAATTTCTCCTTCGCCTTTCCTTATTGCATCATTCCTCATTTCCTTATTCAAATTTCTCCTTCGCCCTTCCTCATTCTCGAGCGTCTGGACTGCACGACCTTTGAGCGGGACAGGGCCGTCTGCGGGATGATCCCCTTGGGGCTCAACGGGACCTTGTTTGTGCGGGTCGGAGGTCGAAGAGGGAGGTCAGGCCCGCTATCCTACCTATGACCTGACCTGGGCGGCCGTGCCCATTAGGAACTGATAGCAAACGAGGACCCGCCCTTTTGGGGTTAAATGGCGGGGACAAGAGTGCCAGAGGGTATAACAACCCCAGTAACAACGAGGAAATCCCCTAAAATAATGCCAAAGACACACAACTATCAACCACGAAGGCGTTAGTCCGAAGTAAGAGAGGAAGCACAGGCGACAGACAAGAACAAGCTTATAAAATAATATAAACATAGCGACGAGAAGAACAAAGTTTAAGGCTTAACAACCTCTGTTATCTCAATATGGGAGTTTGTATTCAAAAGGCACACGTTGGCTCGCTGAACAGGTACACCCCCTTAGTCTGTATCGTGTGCTTGTTGTACACCACCTCAACAACACCCACTTATGATTACACTAAGGCCAAAAGCAACGCTAAAATCACCGAAAGAAAAATATAATAAAAATTCTTAACACGTGTCAAAAGTGTGGGGGTGGGGTGGGGTGGGGTGGGGTGGGGTGGGGTGGGGTGGGGTGGGGTGGGGTGGGGGTGGGGGGTCACTTGCTTATCAACATTGATGCTGGTCGTACAAATGGTCTAGGTATGTGAAACAACCTCGACCCACTAGTTATTTCCCACGTCAAGCAAATTTATTATATCATCATAAATCGCACAGCACATCAAATTAATTTTTAGGCCTAAACTCTGCCCCATCTGAGTTTGTCTGAATAAATTGGTCATCTTGTTCCTGTCAGAGTACCTCGGGTTACACCGCCAGTAAACCGATGCACCTCCCGCGGACCAAACCCCCCCACCCCCCTCCCCCCACTTCTCAACCTCTTCTCGAGACGACCCAACCTCCTCCAACCTCCTCCAACCTCTTTCCCTCCGACTCCCATGTTCTCCGCCCACCCTCGCCCCGCCCACTGGGGAGGCCCCTTCGCCTCGCGTCGGTTCCGCCCCTGATAACGTTAATGCCAGTGAGACGGGCGTGCAGTTATGAGCACAAGCACCGCCCGTCGATAAGGCGGATAACCAAGCCCTTCGGCGTGGCTAAAGACCCTAAGAGCC
>BOPN01001571.1:51549-56549 GCA_017312705.2 Penaeus japonicus
CCCTCGCGTCCGGCATTTTTATAATGGATGAGAACCCTCCCTGCCTGTTCCTCTTGCGTTCTCAATCGCGCTCAAATGACGTCTTCTATTTTGCTACCATGATATACTAATGATGTGATAGGAAATAATATATATATATATATATATATATATATATATATATATATATATATATATATACATATATAAACAATAATATGAAAGCAAACAACACACAACAATCAACACACAAAGCCTGTCAAAGCAAGTCACAAACACACCCTGCCTGCCAAAGCAACTGAAAAAGAAAACTCCTT
Organism: Penaeus japonicus; assembly: GCA_017312705.2. Taxonomy (NCBI): domain Eukaryota; kingdom Metazoa; phylum Arthropoda; class Malacostraca; order Decapoda; family Penaeidae; genus Penaeus; species Penaeus japonicus. The sequence goes on from BOPN01001571.1 coordinate 51,846, forward strand.
GCTTCGGTTGCAAAGAAAATGCTCCCTCACGCGACCCCTCGCCTCAAAAGCCGCTTGCAAATGAAAGCAGAATGGATCTGCACGCGTGAGACTCTAGCTAATTGAATCGCTCGTATCTCGAGTTTGATTTAATTGCGCATTTTGAGTGTGAAAACAATGGTAGACGAATAAAACAAACAAACGGAAAATAATAATAATGATAATGGCAAGGATAATGATATTTATTAAAATACTAACAATAATAATGAAAATAATAATCATCACAATCATTATCATTTTTTTTCGTTATTATTTGTTATTATTACCATTATTACCGTTATTATTTCTATTACCATTATCATTATTTGCAACATTATCAGTAATGTTACATTGACTATTATTATTATTATTATTATCATTACTACTATTGTATAGTATTTTATCATATCAAAATAACAATAACATATCATATAATTATTACAATAATAATAAAAACGATTATATTATTATTATTACCATTGTTAGTATGGTTAGTTAACCAATGACAAAATTGAAGATGAAGATAAAGCTGGCGGTAATGCTGGTGAAGTTGAAGTTGAAGTTAAAGGCGAAAGTGAAGGTGAAAGTGACAGTAATGGTGATGGAGTTAATAATTCACAATAAACCCACCCTCCACGCCCACCCCGCCCAAAGAACCCACTCACCTGGGGCTGAGGATATCCTTGGCCTTCGTGCCGTATCGACTCTGCAGGACCGACGACCACGCATCCTGCTCGCTCACCAGTCCCTTTCCTCCTCCTCCTCCTCCTCCTCCTCCTCCTCCTCCTCGGCCTTCCTCCTCCCTCTCCTTCGTCGCCGCTGCCGCCTCCTCGCTCGGCTCCGCGCCTCTCGGAGATCTGCCGAAGGACCCGCGCCTTTCTTACTGGTTTGCTTTCAACCATTCATATAAATACAAACAGAAGCATAAACACACTGTGTGCGCGTACGTATGCGTGAGCGTGTGAGCGTGTGCGTGTGTGCGTGCTTGCAAGATTCACAGTCTATGCACTGTGTAAGCTCAAGCTGTGGCTCCGTATGCTATGTGACGTCATTACTGAGAATCCTGTGTGCGTGTGCGTGTGCGTTTACTCAAATTTCCCTCGGCTATGGCCCATCGCCTCATACCCTCCCCCCCCTTAAGGAGAGACAACATTGCAGTCCATTATCTCCAATCTGATGTATGACAGCACAGCCTTGACTGCTGCTATGTAGTCATCAGCTGAAGTCGCATTCACATCTCGCCGAGTGTAGCATGATCCTACATACTAAGCGAATTCAAAGCAAAATGACACCTGTATCCGCCCACGCACGCGCCCGCCCACCCGCCTTGTGCCCCGTGGAAGCCTCCCCCAGTGACCCCCTGAGAGTCTTCGGGTCCTCGAGGGAGAGGCTATGCGACAGGGAATCGATCTGTTTATTTTCCTTTTCATTCAAACATGAGGAATGCAGAGCTGGTGGATTTTTTCCCTCTGTTCCTTTCTCTCTCTACGCTTCTGTCTTCCCTTCCCTCGTTCCGTTCCTGTCTCTCTTTTCCACTTTCTCTTTCTCTCCATCTCCATCAATTTTATTGCTCTCTCTTTCTCTTTCTCTCCATCTCCCTTCTCTTCTAATTCTTCTTTCTATCTCCATCTCCATCCGCTTTTTTTCTTTTTCTCTTTCTCTTTCTATGTCTGTGTATGTGTATATGTCTGTCTCTCTATCTCTAGCTCTCTCCGTCTCTGCACCCTCCCTCTCATTCCATCTCTCACTACATCTCTCTCTCTCTCTCTCTCTCTCTCTCTCTCTCTCTCTCTCTCTCTCTCTCTCTCTCTCTCTCTCTCTCTCTCTCTCTCTCTCTCTCTCTCTCTCTCTCTCTCTCTCTCTCTCTCTCTCTTTCTACATATCTCTCTCTCTCTCTTTCTACATATCTCTCTCTCTTTCTTTCTACATATCTCTCTCTCTCTCTTTCTACATATCTCTCTCTCTCTCTCTTTCTGCATCTCTCTCTCTCTCTCTTTCTACATCTCTCTTTCTGCATTTCTCTCTCTTTCTACATCTCTCTTTCTGCATCTCTCTCTCTCTCTCTTTCTACATCTCTCTTTCTGCATTTCTCTCTCTTTCTACATCTCTCTCTCTACATCTCTCTCTCTTTCACACTCACACTCTAACTCTTTCACTCTCTCTCTTTCACACTCTCACTCTCACTCTCACTCTCACTCTCACTCTCTCTCTCACTCTCACTCTCTCTCTCACTCTCACTCTCACTCTCACTCTCTCTCTCTCTCTCTCTCTCTCTCTCTCTCTCTCTCTCTCTCTCTTTCACTCACTCACTCACTCTCTCTCTGGTTGACTCTGTCTCTCTCTCCGGCTGACTCTCTCTCATCTCTCTCTCACTGACTCTCACTCTCACTCTCACTCTCTCTTTGTGTGTGTGTGTGTGTGTGTGTGTGTGTGTGTGTGTGTGTGTGTGTGTGTGTGTGTGTGTGTGTGTGTGTGTGTGTGTGTGTGTGTGCGTGCGCGTGCGCGTGCGCGTGTGCGTGTGCGTCTTTGTCTTTTTGTCTGTGTCTCTGGCTGAAAATCTCTATCGTTCTCGTTCTCGTTCTCGTTCTCGTTCTCGTTCTCGTTCTCGTTCTCGTTCTCGTTCTCGTTCTCGTTCTCGTTCTCGTTCTCGTTCTCGTTCTCGTTCTCGTTCTCGTTCTCGTTCTCGTTCTCGTTCTCGTTCTCGTTCTCGTTCTCGTTCTCGTTCTCATTCTCATTCTCATTCTCATTCTCATTCTCACTCTCACTCTCACTCTCACTCTCACTCTCACTCTCACTCTCACTCTCACTCTCACTCTCACTCTCACTCTCACTCTCATTCTCGTTCTCGTTCTCGTTCTCGTTCTCGTTCTCTTTCTCTTTCTCTCTCTCACGCAATTCTGATATGAAGCTCCACGAGTCTTACCTGAGATCGGACTTGGACGAATGGAGGCCTCTGCCGTCGGCCTTGGAGGGCGAGGGTGGGCGCGGCTCCCACTCGGCGGCCTTGGAGGGCGAGGTGGGTCTGTGGTCGGGCTTGGAGGGCGACCCCGTGGGCGAGGAGCGGCTCTTGGAGAAGGACTGGAACCAGTTCTTGTGCCGCGCGATCAGCTCCTGGTGCTGCTCGTGCGTCGACGACCTTCGGTCCAGGCTCTCGGGCTTGGCCGGCTTCTCGGGCTTGTCGGGCCTCGGGGCGCGCCGCAGCTCCGCCGTCAGGTCCGACTTGAAGGTCTCGGGGCGGGCGGGCGCGGTGCCGGAGGAGTTGGTGCCGGGGGCCTCGGGGTGGAGCGGCGCCGTCGTCCGGCCTCCTCCGGCGGAAGGCGGCCAGCGGCGCGGCGTGGGCTCGGACTCCGTGCTCGAGGTGGAGAGGGAACGGCTGGAGGACGAGCCGGGGCGCCGCAGCCCCGCCATGCCGCCCACCAGCTCTCCCCCCGGCCCCGCCCCTCCCCCGGGCCCGCCCCCACCGCTGTCCTGGTCGCTGTGGTGGGCGTGGCCGTTGGTGCGGGCGGGGCTAGGCGAGCCCGAGCGGGAGGACGAAGTGGAGGCGCCGCCGAGGGACCGCGCGGGGGAGAGCGACTCGCCGCGGCCCACTCGGGAGCCGATTCCCCCGGGGCGCTCCTCACTGCCGCTCCTGCGCCCGAAGTGGTGCGTGCCGGCGCCCGCGCGGCCCACGCCCGCTCTCTTGGTTTCGCCCTCGCCCTTGTCTTGCGCCCTGGCCTGCCCCGCGCCCACCTTGCCCCCGAAGGCGGCGGGAGGGGGCACTCTGGCGGAGAGCGCGGCTACCGAGGGCGCGGCGCGCGGCGGCTGCGAGACGCCGCCCTCGCTCTGCCCCATCTTCTCGAAGAGCGCGCGGGCCGTGTTGAAGCGGGCCAGGTGCGACTCCGTGCGGACCACCGTGGCGTGCTGAGGCCCGCTGGGCTCAGGGGCGGCGCTGGGGGCCGCGTCATCGTTCTCCGCGACCCCGCGCACTCCCCCGCCCCCGCCGCCTCCGCCCCCTCCGCCGCCGCCGCCCTGGAACATCCCCGCTATCTTGGACACCTTGGAGGCGGAGGCTCGACCCCGGCCTTCCTCCACCACACCCTGCAACGACAGAGACAGAGCGTTAGACATACACGTAGACATAGAGTTACATACGAAGAGACTTACGAGCACTGCAAAACCCTGTTTACATATTCCAGCAGTTAAATTATACGGATATTGCATTTGCACATATTCATATGATAAAAATGACACTATGATCATTAATTGTGTGTGTGTGTGTTCTTATTTTCATCATCATATTTTTTGCATTATTCCATTAAAAGGGATAAGAACAATAAGAACAACAGCAATGACAATAGTAATAACAAAAAAAGGACTAATAATAATAATAATAATAATAATAATAATAATAATAATAATAATAATAATGACGATAACAATAACAAAAATTCAAATAATCATTATAGCAATAGCATTACCAATGGTAAAAGTAGTAGTAGTACTACTTCTTTTTTGTTGTTGTTGTTATTTTTATTATTATTATCATTACTATTGGTTGTTGTAAGCGATACCTCAGAAGCAATAATCTTATATAATATAGTTTCCCCTTAAATATCGGCCATGGGTAGTGAAATATGGTGTGTCATTGCCGTAGAGTGGCGACAGTTCAACGACCTTGCGAAAATACCATCTGGACAAAACAGCGAG
>BOPN01001571.1:79049-89049 GCA_017312705.2 Penaeus japonicus
GAGAGAGAGAGAGAGAGAGAGAGAGAGAGAGAGAGAGAGAGAGAGAGAGAGAGAGAGAGAGAGAAATCGAAAACGAGAGCAAAGGGCGGTGGATAGGGGGGGAGGAGGGTGGCACCCATTCAAGTGGCGTCCCAAGGAGTGCCACACTTCACCACGTCCCTCTCCAGCCCCCAAAGTGACGTGCCACAAGCTGAGGCCGGATGCTGCAGGCAATGGAGCCGCAGCTTTCCTCCTCCTCCTCCTCCTCCTCCTCCTCCTCCTCCTCCTCCTCCTCCTCTCCCTCGTCATTGTCCTCGTCGTCATCGTCTTCATCATTCTGTCTTCTTTCTTTCCCCCTCCCCTCCACTTTTCTTCTTTCTTTTTCTCTCCCACTTCTTCCTCCTCCTCCTTTTTCTCCTCCTCTTTCCCTACCCCTCCATTTACTCCTTCTCTTTTCCAATCACTCATTTTCCTCTTCCTCTCTTCCTCCTCTCTTCCCCTTACTCCTCTCCCTTCTAGTGGCGCTCCAGCAAAGCTAGGCCTACCCGCGCCCGCCACCCCGTCACGGAAATCTATTCGTGACACTCTGGCACCCCTTAACCTTGGGACTATCTTAGCGAACCGTTAATGCTTGGCACCCTAGCACCCTGGCGAACCGAGGTGCAACCAGGAAACTCAAGGTATGTTATGCCTTATCCTTCCCCATTTTCATCGTCCCGTACCCAGTCTTTCTCCTCCCTTCCTTCCCCACACCTCCACCTCTTTCTTTCCCTTCCCCTCTCCTCTTCTCCTCACCTCATCTTCCCTTCCCCAACCTCCCCGCCCTTCCTCTTCCTTATTTCATCTCTCCTTCCCCACCCTCCACCCCTCCCGTACTATTCCTCACCTCCCCTCTTCTTCCTCACGGCCCCTCCTCTTCCCCACAGCCTCTCCCCTCCCCCTTCTTACCCTCCCCTCTCCCCCATCCCCCACGAGATAGGACATCGAGTGCCTTCCCTCCTTACTACGAGGGAAGGAGCGATAGCCCAAGAACACAATGGTAACGTTTGCTTTCGTGGCCGCACCAGTTTGCAAGCGTGTTGTATCTGCCCTGAATCTTTTTTTATTTTTTTATGAAGTTTCGTTCTCACTCTTTCTCTCGCCTTTTCTTTCTTGCTCTGTCTCTCAGTCTGTCTCTTATGTTCTTCGCACTCGTCTTTCTCTCTCTTACTCATTCTCTTTCTTGTTTCGACACGCACGTTCGTTCGTGTATACCTTTAAACAAAGAGGTAGGGATGTGTGTGTGTGTGTGTGTGTGTGTGTGTGTGTGTGTGTGTGTGTGTGTGTGTGTGTGTGTGTGTGTGTGTGTGTGTGTGTGTGTGTGTGTGTGTGTGTGTGTGTGTGTGTGTGTGTGTGTGTGTGTGTGTGTGTGTGTGTGTGTGTGTGTGTGTGTGTGTGTGTGTGTGTGTGTGTGTGTGTGTGTGTGTGTGTGTGTGTGTGTGCGTGCGTGCGTGTGTTTGAGTGTGGCTGATTGTGAGTGTGTGTGTGTGGGGGGGGGGGGGTGCGCGTGAGTGTTTGCGAGAGATAGAAGGGAAGGGGGATAGGGTACGTGACACTGCAGCGTATTGACCTCATAGCGAGGTGGGGGGTGGGGGGGAAACAGCGTTGGAGGAGGAGGGAAGAGGACCGCGGGAGGAGGGGAGATGAGTAAGATCAGGAGGAGGGGAAAAAGGACAAGTTGGCAGTGGAGAAGAAGGAGGAGGAGGAGGAAGAAAAAGAAGAAGAAGTAGGAGGAAGAGAAGGAAGGAAGGATGACTGCACCCTCGGGGAACACAAACCCCTTCCTCACCTCATTCCTCCTTTAAGGATGTTCAAAGAGAAACCCCCTCCCCCATCCCCACCCATCCCTAGCCATCCCTAGCCCCAACCCAATGCCCCTCCCTCAACCTTCAACCTTCACCCCTCCTACCCCTCCTACCCCTCATCCCAGAGCCTCCTACATAGGATGTTTGCTCGCCATCATCCTAACAGGATGGAGGGAGGAGGGAGGAAGGAAAGTGGATCAGAGATAAGAGAGGGGGTGGGGGAGGGGGAAAACAGAAGGGAAAATGGGGGGAGGGGCAGGAAAAAAGAGTGGGATGGGAGGATGGAGGATAAAGGAGAGGGAGAAGGAGAGGGAGGGGGAGAGGGAGAGGGAGGGAGGGAGGGAGAGAGAGAGAGAGAGAGAGAGAGAGAGAGAGAGAGAGAGAGAGAGAGAGAGAGAGGGAGAGGGAGAGGGAGAGGGAGGGAGGGAGAGAGAGAGAGAGAGAGAGAGAGAGAGAGAGAGAGAGAGAGAGAGAGAGAGAGAGAGAGAGAGAGAGAGAGAGAGAGAGAGAGAGAGAGAGAGAGAGAGAGAGAGAGAGAGAGAGAGAGAGAGAGAGAGAGAGAGAGAGAGAGAGGGGGGGGGAGAGAGGGAGAGAGAGAGAGGGAGAGAGAGAGAGAGAGAGAGAGAGAGAGAGAGAGAGAGAGAGAGAGAGAGAGAGAGAGAGAGAGAGAGAGAGAGAGAGAGAGAGAGAGAGAGAGAGAGAGAGGGAGAGAGGGAGGGAGGGGGGGAGAGAGAGAGAGAGAGAGAGAGAGAGAGAGAGAGAGAGAGAGAGAGAGAGAGAGAGAGAGAGAGAGAGAGAGAGAGAGAGAGAGAGAGAGAGAGAAAGAGAGAAAGAGAGAGAAAGAGAGAAAGAGAGAAAGAGCGGGAGAGAGAGAAAGAGAGAAAGAGAGAAAGAGAGAAAGAGAGAAAGAGCGAGAGAGAGAAAGAGAGAGAGACAACGCAAGTCCAATATCCCCTGGGGATACACCCGACCGGAAGACACAGGCTTCTTCCCCCACTGTCTAGCCCCCCTCCCCCCCCCCCTCCCCCCTCCGTCTCCTCCCCGATGTCTAGAAATCAGCAGACGCACACAAGTAGGCTCGAGCAGCAGGTGCCAACATCTGCCATCTTCGCCGTTTTCTCTCTCTCTCTTTCTAACTCTCACTCTCACCATCACTCTCACCCTCACTCACTCGTTCTCTCTCCCTATCATTTTCATTCACTTTAATTTAATTCATTTTCACTCAATTTCACTCTAACTCACTCACTCAATCTCCTTTTCACATTCGCACTCATTCACACTTCCCCTGTCTCCTTCCTCACACCTTTTCCTGAATATCCAGCAGCTTTTACAGGTCAGACTTACAGGTCAGATCCCTCCGACTCGCAAGACAAAGTTAGCGAACAACTTAAGACGAACTTAGGCCCTGAGTTTCAGCATATTTACTTGAGCGAAAACCCTGAGGCAATCTTCGTGCTTTACTCTCCCCACCCCCTCCCTTTTCCTCCCCCTTTCCCTCCCTTTTCCTCCCTTTTCCTCCCCCCTCCGTTTTCCTCCCCATTTCCCTACCCCTTTCTTTCACATTATTTCCTCTTCCTTCAGTATTTTCCCCAAATTTCCCCATCGACATGTACGCCGTTCTCATATGTAGGCCTATGTATGTTATCATAACCCCTTTCCACAAGCATATAACATACATACATACATGCATACATACATACATACAAACACACTATCGCTCTCACTCTCGTCCTCTTTCAATTTAGCTTTCAATCTAACTTTCACTTTCACTACTCACTCTCGTACTCACACACATTCTCATACTCACTCTCACCCTCATATTCATTCCGCTCTCATACTCATGACCGCGCTCACTCTCACTCACACTCTCATACTCACTCTCACCCTCATATTCATTCCTCTCTCATACTCATGTCCGCGCTCACTCTCACTCTCACTCACACTCTCACTCTCACCCTCATATTCATTCCGCTCTCATACTCATGTCCGCGCTCACTCTCACTCACACTCTCATACTCACTCTCACCCTCATATTCATTCCGCTCTCATACTCATGACCGCGCTCACTCTCACTCACACTCTCATACTCACTCTCACCCTCATATTCATTCCGCTCTCATACTCATGTCCGCGCTCACTCTCACTCTCACTCACACTCTCTACCTGACAATGTTGATTGATCGTCGGTTTATTTACGTCAAGAAGAGGATTGGCCTGTCATCGCCACTCGGCATGTGGATATATCGTTTTTCCCGCTACACACAGCGCTGACGAGTGATGATGTGTATGCATGTATGTATGTAAATATATGTGTGCAGATACATATACACACACATATACACATACACACATACACACAAACACATACACATACACATACACAAACACACACACACACACACACACACACACACACACACACACACACACACACACACACACACACACACACACACACACACACACACACACAAGTGAGAGTGAGAAGGTAGTGAGAGAGAGAGAGAAAGAGAAAGAGAGAGAGAGAGAGAGAGAGAGAGAGAGAGAGAGAGAGAGAGAGAGAGAGAGAGAGAGAGAGAGAGAGAGAGAGGGAAGGAGAGAAACAGAGATAATCTTAAAAAAGTGACACGAAGGAAAATAACAAAACAATAGAGAAGAAAAAAACGAATAGCAAATAAATAAGATCAGAATATCAGAAACACCATAAGCCGAAAAAAAAAACCTACAACCCCCTTGCCCCAGCACCAACCCCCACCCCCGCCCCCTCCCCCACCCTAACCCCCACCCCCACCCCAACCCCCTCCCCCACCCCTACCCATAATACCCTCGTAATCAAAGCCGTATCGGTTTCCAATCAATAAATCTGGCCTCTTCAACACAGCGGGCCATAAGTGCTATAATTATCAAAACGGTCCCGCGGAGTTTCCTTTACGAACTAATAGGCGGACTCGAGCCTGTTTTCCCTCTCTCCCTGGGTGATTGGTTCTCTTTCTCTCTCTCTCCCTGGGTGATTGGTTCTCTTTCTCTCTCTCCCTGGGTGATTGGTTCTCTTTCTCTCTCTCTCTGGGTGATTGGTTCTCTTTCTCTCTCTCTCTGTGTGATTGGTTCTCTTTCTCTCTCTCCCTGGGTGATTGGTTCTCTTTCTCTCTCTCTCCCTGGGTGATTGGTTCTCTTTCTCTCTCTCCCTGGGTGATTGGTTCTCTTTCTCTCTCTCTCTGAATGATTGGTTCTCTTTCTCTCTCTCTCTGGGTGATTGGTTCTCTTTCTCTCTCTCCCTGGGTGATTGGTTCTCTTTCTCTCTCTCCCTGGGTGATTGGTTCTCTTTCTCTCTCTCCCTGGGTGATTGGTTCTCCTTCTCTCTCTCTCTCTGAATGATTGGTTCTCTTTCTCTCTCTCCCTGGGTGATTGGTTCTCTTTCTCTCTCTCTCCCTGGGTGATTGGTTCTCTTTCTCTCTCTCCCTGGGTGATTGGTTCTCTTTCTCTCTCTCCCTGGGTGATTGGTTCTCTTTCTCTCTCTCCCTGGGTGATTGGTTCTCTTTCTCTCTCTCCCTGGGTGATTGGTTCTCTTTCTCTCTCTCTCCCTGGGTGATTGGTTCTCTTTCTCTCTCTCTCCCTGGGTGATTGGTTCTCTTTCTCTCTCTCCCTGGGTGATTGGTTCTCTTTCTCTCTCTCCCTGGGTGATTGGTTCTCTTTCTCTCTCTCTCTCTGAATGATTGATTCTCTTTCTCTCTCTCCCTGGGTGATTGGTTCTCTTTCTCTCTCTCCCTGGGTGATTGGTTCTCTTTCTCTCTCTCCCTGGGTGATTGGTTCTCTTTCTCTCTCTCTCTGAATGATTGGTTCTCTTTCTCTCTCTCCCTGGGTGATTGGTTCTCTTTCTCTCTCTCCCTGGGTGATTGGTTCTCTTTCTCTCTCTCCCTGGGTGATTGGTTCTCTTTCTCTCTCTCTCCCTGGGTGATTGGTTCTCTTTCTCTCTCTCTCCCTGGGTGATTGGTTCTCTTTCTCTCTCTCTCTGGGTGATTGGTTCTCTTTCTCTCTCTCCCTGGGTGATTGGTTCTCTTTCTCTCTCTCTCTCTGAATGATTGGTTCTCTTTCTCTCTCTCCCTGGGTGATTGGTTCTCTTTCTCTCTCTCCCTGGGTGATTGGTTCTCTTTCTCTCTCTCCCTGGGTGATTGGTTCTCTTTCTCTCTCTCTCTGGGTGATTGGTTCTCTTTCTCTCTCTCCCTGGGTGATTGGTTCTCTTTCTCTCTCTCTCCCTGGGTGATTGGTTCTCTTTCTCTCTCTCCCTGGGTGATTGGTTCTCTCTCTCTCTCTCTCCCTGGGTGATTGGTTCTCTTTCTCTCTCTCCCTGGGTGATTGGTTCTCTTTCTCTCTCTCTCCCTGGGTGATTGGTTCTCTTTCTCTCTCTCTCTGGGTGATTGGTTCTCTTTCTCTCTCTCCCTGGGTGATTGGTTCTCTTTCTCTCTCTCTCTGAATGATTGGTTCTCTTTCTCTCTCTCCCTGGGTGATTGGTTCTCTTTCTCTCTCTCCCTGGGTGATTGGTTCTCTTTCTCTCTCTCCCTGGGTGATTGGTTCTCTTCTCTCTCTCTCCCTGGGTGCTTGGTTCTCTTTCTCTCTCTCCCTGGGTGATTGGTTCTCTTTCTCTCTCTCCCTGAATGATTGGTTCTCTTTCTCTCTCTCCCTGGGTGATTGGTTCTCTTTCTCTCTCTCCCTGGGTGATTGGTTCTCTTTCTCTCTCTCCCTGGGTGATTGGTTCTCTTTCTCTCTCTCCCTGGGTGATTGGTTCTCTTTCTCTCTCTCTCCCTGGGTGATTGGTTCTCTTTCTCTCTCTCTCTGGGTGATTGGTTCTCTTTCTCTCTCTCCCTGGGTGATTGGTTCTCTTTCTCTCTCTCCCTGGGTGATTGGTTCTCTTTCTCTCTCTCCCTGGGTGATTGGTTCTCTTTCTCTCTCTCTCCCTGGGTGATTGGTTCTCTTTCTCTCTCTCCCTGGGTGATTGGTTCTCTTTCTCTCTCTCCCTGGGTGATTGGTTCTCTTTCTCTCTCTCCCTGGGTGATTGGTTCTCTTTCTCTCTCTCCCTGGGTGATTGGTTCTCCTTCTCTCTCTCTCTCTGAATGATTGGTTCTCTTTCTCTCTCTCCCTGGGTGATTGGTTCTCTTTCTCTCTCTCCCTGGGTGATTGGTTCTCCTTCTCTCTCTCTCTCTGAATGATTGGTTCTCTTTCTCTCTCTCTCCCTGGGTGATTGGTTCTCTTTCTCTCTCTCCCTGGGTGATTGGTTCTCCTTCTCTCTCTCTCTCTGAATGATTGGTTCTCTTTCTCTCTCTCCCTGGGTGATTGGTTCTCTTTCTCTCTCTCCCTGGGTGATTGGTTCTCCTTCTCTCTCTCTCTCTGAATGATTGGTTCTCTCTCTCTCTCTCCCTGGGTGATTGGTTCTCTTTCTCTCTCTCCCTGGGTGATTGGTTCTCTTTCTCTCTCTCCTAGGTGATTGGTTCTCTTTCTCTCTCCTGGTGATTGGTTCTCTTTCTCTCTCTCCCTGGGTGATTGGTTCTCTTTCTCTCTCTCCCTGGGTGATTGGTTCTCTTTCTCTCTCTCTCTGAATGATTGGTTCTCTTTCTCTCTCTCTCTGGGTGATTGGTTCTCTTTCTCTCTCTCCCTGGGTGATTGGTTCTCTTTCTCTCTCTCCCTGGGTGATTGGTTCTCTTTCTCTCTCTCTCCCTGGGTGATTGGTTCTCTCTCTCTCTCTCCCTGGGTGATTGGTTCTCTTCTCTCTCTCTCCCTGGGTGAGTGGTTCTCTCTCTCTCTCTCTCCCTGGGTGATTGGTTCTCTTCTCTCTCTCCCTGGGTGATTGGTTCTCTCTCTCTCTCTCCCTGGGTGATTGGTTCTCTTTCTCTCTCTCCCTGGGTGATTGGTTCTCTTTCTCTCTCTCCCTGGGTGATTGGTTCTCCTTCTCTCTCTCTCTCTGAATGATTGGTTCTCTTTCTCTCTCTCCCTGGGTGATTGGTTCTCTTTCTCTCTCTCCCTGGGTGATTGGTTCTCTTTCTCTCTCTCTCTGGGTGATTGGTTCTCTTTCTCTCTCTCTCTGGGTGATTGGTTCTCTTTCCCTCTCTCCCTGGGTGATTGGTTCTCTTTCTCTCTCTCCCTGGGTGATTGGTTCTCTTTCTCTCTCTCCCTGGGTGATTGGTTCTCTTTCTCTCTCTCCCTGGGTGATTGGTTCTCTTTCTCTCTCTCTCCCTGGGTGATTGGTTCTCTTTCTCTCTCTCTCCCTGGGTGATTGGTTCTCTTTCTCTCTCTCCCTGGGTGATTGGTTCTCTTTCTCTCTCTCCCTGGGTGATTGGTTCTCTTTCTCTCTCTCCCTGGGTGATTGGTTCTCTTTCTCTCTCTCCCTGGGTGATTGGTTCTCTTTCTCTCTCTCCCTGGGTGATTGGTTCTCTTTCTCTCTCTCCCTGGGTGATTGGTTCTCCTTCTCTCTCTCTCTCTGAATGATTGGTTCTCTTTCTCTCTCTCTCCCTGGGTGATTGGTTCTCTTTCTCTCTCTCCCTGGGTGATTGGTTCTCTTTCTCTCTCTCTCTGGGTGATTGGTTCTCTTTCCCTCTCTCCCTGGGTGATTGGTTCTCTTTCTCTCTCTCCCTGGGTGATTGGTTCTCTTTCTCTCTCTCCCTGGGTGATTGGTTCTCTTTCTCTCTCTCCCTGGGTGATTGGTTCTCTTTCTCTCTCTCTCCCTGGGTGATTGGTTCTCTTTCTCTCTCTCCCTGGGTGATTGGTTCTCTTTCTCTCTCTCCCTGGGTGATTGGTTCTCTTTCCCTCTCTCCCTGGGTGATTGGTTCTCTTTCCCTCTCTCCCTGGGTGATTGGTTCTCTTTCTCTCTCTCCCTGGGTGATTGGTTCTCTTTCCCTCTCTCCCTGGGTGATTGGTTCTCTTTCTCTCTCTCCCTGGGTGATTGGTTCTCTTTCTCTCTCTCCCTGGGTGATTGGTTCTCTTTCTCTCTCTCCCTGGGTGATTGGTTCTCTTTCTCTCTCTCCCTGGGTGATTGGTTCTCTTTCTCTCTCTCCCTGGGTGATTGGTTCTCTTTCTCTCTCTCTCCCTGGGTGATTGGTCCCTGGTTCTCTTCTCTCTCTCCCTGGGTGATTGGTTCTCTTTCTCTCTCTCCCTGGGTGATTGGTTCTCCTTCTCTCTCTCTCCCTGGGTGATTGGTTCTCTTTCTCTCTCCCTGGGTGATTGGTTCTCTTTCTCTCTCTCCCTGGGTGATTGGTTCTCTTTCTCTCTCTCTCTGAATGATTGGTTCTCTTTCTCTCTCTCCCTGGGTGATTGGTTCTCTTTCTCTCTCTCCCTGGGTGATTGGACCTCTTTCTCTCTCTCTCTGGGTGATTGGTTCTCTTTCCCTCTCTCCCTGGGTGATTGGTTCTCTTTCTCTCTCTCCCTGGGTGATTGGTTCTCTTTCTCTCTCTCCCTGGGTGATTGGTTCTCTTTCTCTCTCTCCCTGGGTGATTGGTTCTCTTTCTCTCTCTCCCTGGGTGATTGGTTCTCTTTCTCTCTCTCCCTGGGTGATTGGTTCTCTTTCTCTCTCTCTCTGAATGATTGGTTCTCTTTCTCTCTCTCCCTGGGTGATTGGTTCTCTTTCTCTCTCTCCCTGGGTGATTGGTTCTCTTTCTCTCTCTCCCTGGGTGATTGGTTCTCTTTCTCTCTCTCCCTGGGTGATTGGTTCTCTTTCCCTCTCTCCCTGGGTGATTGGTTCTCTTTCTCTCTCTCCCTGGGTGATTGGTTCTCTTTCTCTCTCTCCCTGGGTGATTGGTTCTCTTTCTCTCTCTCTCTGGGTGATTGGTTCTCTTTCCCTCTCTCCCTGGGTGATTGGTTCTCTTTCTCTCTCTCCCTGGGTGATTGGTTCTCTTTCTCTCTCTCCCTGGGTGATTGGTTCTCTTTCTCTCTCTCCCTGGGTGATTGGTTCTCTTTCTCTCTCTCCCTGGGTGATTGGTTCTCTTTCTCTCTCTCCCTGGGTGATTGGTTCTCCTTCTCTCTCTCTCTCTGAATGATTGGTTCTCTTTCTCTCTCTCTCCCTGGGTGATTGGTTCTCTTTCTCTCTCTCCCTGGGTGATTGGTTCTCTTTCTCTCTCTCCCTGGGTGATTGGTTCTCTTTCTCTCTCTCCCTGGGTGATTGGTTCTCCTTCTCTCTCTCTCTGGGTGATTGG
>BOPN01001571.1:94049-96549 GCA_017312705.2 Penaeus japonicus
TGTGTGTATACGTGTATATATACGTGTATGTATGTAATATATATATATATATATATATATATATATATATATATATATATATATATATATATATATATATATATATATATATATATATATATATGCATTATATAATATATATAGATGAATATATAATATATATATATATACATATATATATAATATATATTGAATATACACAATATATACATATACATATATACATATATACATATATACATGCATACATACATACATATGGGAGGGGGGTAGACAGAGACAGACAGCCAGATTGACATATAAATAGATAGAGCATATACATTCATACATATATACTGTAACTAGATAGCTAGACATACAAGTAGATATAAATATAGATATGGGCTCGATTGCAAAATTGCGAATGCATGAGTGTCTGCATGCACAAGCGCACATGCACACACTATAGAAAGGCCCCGCCGCCCCCGGAGCCAGGTGGGCGGCCGGCCAGCGAGGCAGCGAAGGCCGGCCGTCAGTCGGTCGGTCGGTCGGTCGGGGCGCGCCACAGCCAACCTGCGTCTTCAAAGGAAATCAATCAGGACGCGCGCGGCGAAAGCGTCTTCCCACGGCAATCACAGGTGTGAGACCCGCCAAAACAACAGCGCCGGACCCCATGACCAACGACAACGGGGAACAAAACTGCTGAAAAAAATGGTCGTAAACACACACTCGGATGCGCGAGCACGAACACAAGCACGCACGCAGGCACACACACACATGCTCACACACATACAATAAAATGCACGTGCGCATCACAAAAGGCAACCAAAAACAGAAACAGGTTTAACGTCGCATTGGCAAGTTCCACGCACAAGAGCCCACGACCAAAAAACAATAACAAATAAATCCCTATAAAAAAAAGAACTAATCCCACAGTAAAACCATAAACAACAGTGTAAATAAACAAAAAAATGAGTCACAAAACAACCCCCTAGCATAACGTTCGCCCCCCCTGCACATAAACAGGAACAAGAAAGCGGCCAATATGAGTATGCAAAGTGTCCCAACTTCATTCCGCAACTTCTCTCGTTCTACTCGTCTCCCATCTTTCTTCTTCTCTCTCTTGTTTTCGCTCTGGTTAATTTCTATATATATCTTATTTTCTCCTTAGCCCCTCCCATTCCACCTTCTTTCCTGCCCTTCCTTCCCTCTTTCCATTTCTCCATTATTCTTTCCACTGTCCCTCCTCTCTTATCTTTTTCCCTTCTCCTGCCCCTTTACCATCTTCTCTTATTTCCCTCCCTCCCTCCTTCCCATCCTCCCTCCCTCACATGCTCCCTCACATGCTCCCTCCCACCCACCCTCACTTCCTCCCTCCCTCCCTCGCTCCCTCCCCTCTTCTCCCTTCCCTCCCACCCACCCACCCATTCACCTACCAACTCTCCAACACCCCCTCCCTCCCAACTTCCCCCTTCCTATCCCCCTCCCTCATTTCCTTCCTTCGTTCATTCCTTCCTTCCTTCCTTCCTTTCTTTCTTTCTTCCTCCCTCCCTCCCTCCCTCCCTCCCTCACTCACTCTCTCACTCTCTCACTCTCTCACTCTCTCACTCTCTCACTCTCTCACTCTCTCACTCTCTCACTCACTCACTCACTCACTACCACCACCACCACCACCACCACCACTCACTCACTCTCTGCCTTCACTCTCTCACTCTCTCACTCACTCACTCACTCACTCACTCACTCACTCACTCACCACCACTCACTCTCCTCGTCTCTGTCTCTGTCTCTGTCTCTGTCTCTGTCTCTGTCTCTGTCTCTGTCTCTGTCTCTGTCTCTGTCTCTGTCTCTGTCTCTGTCTCTGTCTCTGTCTCTGTCTCTGTCTCTGTCTCTGTCTCTGTCTCTGTCTCTGTCTCTGTCTCTGTCTCTGTCTCTGTCTCTGTCTCTGTCTCTGTCTCTGTCTCTGTCTCTGTCTCTGTCTCTGTCTCTGTCTCTGTCTCTGTCTCTGTCTCTGTCTCTGTCTCTGTCTCTGTCTCTGTCTCTGTCTCTGTCTCTGTCTCTGTCTCTGTCTCTGTCTCTGTCTCTGTCTCTGTCTCTGTCTCTGTCTCTGTCTCTGTCTCTGTCTCTGTCTCTGTCTCTGTCTCTGTCTCTGTCTCTGTCTCTGTCTCTGTCTCTGTCTCTGTCTCTGTCTCTGTCTCTGTCTCTGTCTCTGTCTCTGTCTCTGTCTCTGTCTCTGTCTCTGTCTCTGTCTCTGTCTCTGTCTCTGTCTCTGTCTCTGTCTCTGTCTCTGTCTCTGTCTCTGTCTCTGTCTCTGTCTCTGTCTCTGTCTCTGTCTCTGTCTCTGTCTCTGTCTCTGTCTCTGTCTCTGTCTCTGTCTCTGTCTCTGTCTATGTCTCTGTCTATGTCTCTGTCTATGTCTCTGTCTCTGTCTCTGTCTCTGTCTCTGTCTCTGTCTCTGTCTCTGTCTCTGTCTCTGTCTCTGTCTCTGTCTCTGTCTCTGTCTATGTCTCTGTCTATGTCT
>BOPN01001571.1:101549-104049 GCA_017312705.2 Penaeus japonicus
CCCCTCCTTCCCCTCGAACCCACCTTACTTGATGCCTTCCACAGGGGGACTCGGTCGGGTTGTCTGCCGCTCTGTCTGTCTGTCTCCCTTTTTTCGTTTTCTTATCTTTATTTTCTTTGTGCTGTCGTCTGCTGCTTTTCTTTTTCTATTTGTCTCTCTCGTGCGTTTCTTTCTCCTTGTTCGCTCCCTTTACTCTCACGTTGTGTTATTTTCCACCTCTTTTGTTGTCTGATTTGTTTTTGTTTTTTTCTCTCTTCATTCATATATTCTTCCTCTTCCTCTTCCTCTTCCTCCTTCACCTGACCTGGAGAAATGGAAGAGGTCGAGGGGGAAGGGAGGGAGGGAGGGAGGGAGGGAGGGAGGGAAGGAGAGGGATAGAGGGATATATATATATATATACATATATATATATATATATATATATATATATATATATATATATAGAGAGAGAGAGAGAGAGAGAGAGAGAGAGAGAGAGAGAGAGAGAGAGGATTGCGCAAACGAGTACACACAAGAGAAGAAAAAAAAAGGAAAGTTAAATGAAAACAAAAAAAAGAAAGAGTGAGCGAAAGAAGAGAAAAACAAGAGAGAGAATAAAATCAAAGAGTGAAAGAGGGAAGAAAGAAACGACAGGAAACGAGAGAAAAGGGAGGCTAAGAAGAAGACAAAGAAGGAGGCGGAGAAGGAAATAAAATCTAAAGGAAGAGAGAAAGAGAGAGGACAAAGGAGGAGAGAGAGAGACGGAAAGAAAAGAAAAGCTGAAGGAAGAGACAGACCGAGGCAGAATGCCGAGAGAGACAAGACAGAGAGAAGAGAGAGAGAGAGAGAGAAGGAACAAGCGAGGGGGAGAGACAAAGAGAGGGGACAACAAACCAGGGAGAAAAGAAACAAAAGCTAAGAAAAAGGGGAGAAGACAAACCACAGCAGCGATAAGAAAAGAGACACAAAAAAACAACAATAAAGAAGAGAGAAGGTAAGGAAAAAAGGGGGGAGGGGTAAGAAAAACAAAACAAAAAATGGAGAGAGAGGGGAAAATCAAGGTCGGAGCGCCATCGTCCAAGGGGAAATTCGGTGAGTACTAGACCTTGCCGACGGCTGCTGGCACTCAGTGTGGCTGTACTAAGGGGGGGGGGGGCGAAAAAAAAGGAGGGAGGGAGGGAGGGAGGGAGGGAAGGAGGGAGGGAGGGAGGAAAGGAGGGAGGGAGGAAAGGAGGGAGGGAGGGAGGGAGGGAGGGAGGGAAGGAGGGAGGGGGAGAGGAGAGAGAAAGAGAAAGAAGAAAAGAGAGAAAAAAAAGAAAGTACGTGCGTGCGTGCGTGTGAGTGCGAGTGTGAGTGAGGGTGTGTGCGTGTGCGTGTGCGTGTGCGTGTGCGTGTGCGTGTGCGTGTGCGTGTGCGTTTGCGTATGCATGTGTGTGTGTTTAAGGATGTAAACGCGCGTATCGGAATCCGTAGGGAGTATATGTATTTACCATGCATGTGCACCGTACATGGCTATGCTTTCGTGTGTAGCTGCGGCAGAGAGAGCCTACTTCCAGCGCCCGAGGCATTATGCCGCAGCGAAAATAAACTCCCGTAATGCATCCTTGCGCGTGGGGACATCCATCAGCCGTGACTTAGGAGCAATCTGCATCGCGCTCACAATAACGAATGGAGGAGGAGGGCGAAGAGGGAGGAAAATTTAATACCACCGTCGGGCTTCCCCAACTGGGCCACAAGACGGAAGAAGAGGAAGCGTGGGAGGAGGAAGAAGAGAAAGGGGAAGGTATAGTGAGAGAGAGAGTTTGTGAAGAATGGGAGGGGGAGGGGGAAGAGGGAAGGGGGAGAGGAGAGGAGAGGAGAGGAGAGGAGAGGAGAGGAGAGGAGAGGAGAGGAGAGGAGAGGAGAGGGGGGAGGAGAGGAGAGGAGAGGAGAGGAGAGGGGGGAGGAGAGGGAAGGGAGGGGGAGGGGGGAGGGAAGGGGAGGGGGAGGGGGAGGGGGAGAGGGAGGGAAGGGGAGGGGGAGGGGCAGGGGAAGAGGGAGGGGGAGGAGGAAACACCGACATCTGGCGTTATGGAGGAAACCCTAATTCAAAACTATCGATTACGTCGGTTCCGCGTAACGGAAACCTGCGGCCTGTGTTCTCGCTCTCTCTTCACTTGTTTTGATCGCGCGTTCGTGAATTGGAAAACAGAAAAAAAAACACAATCAATAAGTAATCACGAAGAACTCGACACCTCCGGCCGAAAAAAGAGTTTCAGTTCGCGCGCCACCACCAGAGGACAAGGTGGTGACGTCACGAATTATAAATGATGACGTCACAACAACAACAAAAAAACAATCACAATAATATCAGCCAAAGGAAGTATGCGGGATCTGTGACCATGACACACAAGCATATTTCTGCCGTGACTGAACAAATACAACAGAGCGCAAGCATCTGAAACAAAGGGAGTAAAATTGGCAAGAAAAAAAGAAAACTGCACAACGATTCTCTTTTTTTAAGGATGACTTAAAAATGGAA
>BOPN01001571.1:126549-131549 GCA_017312705.2 Penaeus japonicus
AGAGAGAGAGAGAGAGAGAGAGAGAGAGAGAGAGAGAGAGAGAGAGAGAGAGAGAGAGAGAGAGAGAGAGGGGGGGGGGAGAATACACCCTAGGTGCTTTTATAAAAAAAGCAAAATGCAAGAGGAGAAGAGGAAACGAAGGAGGAGGAAGAAGATCAATCACGAATGACAAGAGAAATTTCACATCTGACACGCCCCCCCCCCTTCCCCGGCCCCCCTCCCAACGCATTACGTCACCTCATAACGGGCCCGCCACAACACGCCTCGTCACTTCACATCAAGAACGATCCATGAGCAAACGAGATAAGGCCATGCATGACATCGCATCACTTTTAATCTTGACAATCGACATCATCACCATCATCACAGCCATAACAAGCCATGTCATTCCATCGTCGGATATCCTTCGGTTTAGTTTAGTTAGCACTGTCTCTCCACCAGCACCATCATCACGCCATGACATCACCTTGCAACATCATACAGTCATCACATCACGACATCACCTTGCAACACCATACAGTCATCACATCACGACATCACCTTGCAACATCAGATAGTCATCACGTCAAAGCAGTTCCTATCAAACACCATCGTGACGCCATAAGAACAATATGAACTGTGGCAAAATCATCACATCTTCTAACCATCGCCGCCCTATTGCCATGAGCATAATCACCACCACATCATATCACATAACACTATCCTATCACTATTGGGAAAAAAATCCAAAACTCCGGTTTCACCACAACGCCACGACATCACCAGAATTAACGCATCGGAACATCAGAAAAAAACACAACCTCACATCATCATCCCCGTACCTCACATCATCACCCAGTGTACAATCACCCCCCCCCCCCCTATAAACAACAGCAAAATCATCACCACTTTGGCACCACCACCCTACAGCCAATATCAAAATCCTTACCGCTTTGGCACCACCACCACCACCCCCCTAACACCTACCAAGATCATCACAACGTCACCACATCCTGACATCATCACGGGCCAGCCAGCGTTTGAGCAGCGGAGCACGGACAGGCAACACCCCCCCCCCCCCCCCCCCCCCCCCCCACACCCGCCCCGCCTCTCGCTCGCAAACCGGGATTCATTACCGGTGTAATTGCATTCCAGCTGACACGCTTTCTTTCGCTCCGCTTTCCTTTTTATATTCCGAGGAGAACGTAAGTGGAGGGAGGGAGGGAAGGGGAGGGGGGGGGAAAGGAGGGAGGGAGGGAGGGAGGGAGGGAGGGGAGGGAGGGGAGGGAGGGGAGGGAGGGAAAGGATGGGAGGGGGGGAAGGAGGGGGGGGCTAGGGAGGGAGGGAGGGAGGGAGGGAGGGAGGGAGGGAAAGGAGGGGAGGGGAGGGAGGGAGGGAGGGAGGGAGGGAGGGAGGGAGGGAGGGAGGGGAAGGAAGGGAGGAAAGAAGGAAAGAAAGAAGGGAGGGAAGGAAGGAAGGAAGGAAGGAAGGAAGGAAGGAGGGAGGGTTGGGGGGGGAAGGGAGGGAGGGAAAAGGTAAGGAGGGAGGGAGGAAGCTAGTGGGGGAAGAAGGAAAGATAGGAGGGAGGGAGTGAGGGAGGGAGGGTTGGGGGGGAGAAGGAATGGAGGGAGGAAGGCAGGGAGAGAGGGTGGGAGAGTGGAAGAGAATGAGGCGGGAAGGAGAGAGGGAGGGAGGGGAAAGGGACGGAGGGACGGAGGGGGGGAGGGAGTGAGAAAGGGAGGGGGAAAGGAAAGGAAGGAAGTAGGAAAGGAGGGAGGGAGGAACGGAGGGGGAAAGGGGAGGGAGGGAGAACGGAGGGAGGGAGGAAAGGAGGGGAGGGAGGGAGGGAGGGAGGGAGGGTGGATGGGGAGGGAGGGAGGGAGGGAGGGAGGGAGGGAGGGAGGGAGGGAGGGAGGGAGGAAGGAAGGAAGGGAGGAAGGAAGGAAGGAAGGAAGGAAGGAAGGAAGGAAGGAAGGAAGGGAGGAAGGAGGGAAGGAAGGAAGGAAGGAAGGAAGGAAGGAAGGAAGGAAGGAAGGAAGGAAGGGAGGAAGGAGGGAAGGGGGGGGAAGGAAGGAAGGAAGGAAGGAAGGGAGGAAGGAGGGAAGGAAGGAAGGGAGGAAGGAAGGGAGGAAGGAGGGAAGGAAGGTAGGGAGGAAGGAAGGAAGTTAGGTTAAGGTGAGAGGAAGGTTGGGAAAGAAGGAAGGAAGGAAAAAGGAGGTTGTGTTGGAGGAGTAAGAAGAGGAGGAGGAGAGGGGAAAGGAGTGAGAAGAGGAGAGGAGAGAGAAAGCGAGAGGAAAATGGGTGTCTCGTAGCAATGGGGTAAGAGATCCTTCCCCATTCCCCCTTCATCACCACCTACCCCTTCCTCTTCCCATTCCCCTTGCCCCCCCTACCCCATTCCCCCTCTCACTTCCCTCCAACTTCCCCAACCCCCTCCCACCTCCCCTTCCCCCTCTTCCCCCATCCCACCTTCTCCCATCTCATCTTCCCTCTCTCCCTCTCTCCCTCCCTCTCTGTCTCTCTCTCCGAAAAGGCCGCAGAGAGCGAGTGTAAAATCGACCGCGCCGTAATAAGAGATAATGGACGATAATCGAATGACGGCGACGGGAAGAGCGGCCCCGGGAAAAGTCATCCTCCGGCCCGAATGGGAATCCCTGGAGCGCTGCTGCTGCGGCTGCTGGGAACTGTGTCGACTGGATGACGGATGAGTTGAACTGGCTCGTTGGCTGGGGATGGCGGACTGGTTGAATGGCTCTCTGGGTGGCTGACTGACTTCTTGACTGGCTCACCGGGTAGGTGACTTAGTGCTTGACTGGCTCATTGAGTGGCCGACTGACTGCTTGACTGGCTCACTGGGTGGCCGACTGCTTGCTTGAGTGGCTCTCTGGGTGGCTGACTGACTGCTTGACTGGCTCTCTGGGTGGCTGACTGACTGCTTGACTGGCTGACTGACTGCTTGATTGACTCGCTAGGTGGCTGACAAACTACTTGATTAGCTCTCTGGGTAGCTGACTGACTCCTTGACTGGATGGGTGGTTGACAGGCTACTTGACTGGTTCTTCAGGTGACTGTTTGGCTGCTTGACTGGCTCACAGGGATCGAATTGATACCTATTGTTTACCTGAATAATAGATTGACTGAGCGATGCTGTCCAATTGCACGACCGAGTGGGCAACCGACGATAACTTAGGGTAATGCAATGAAACTGTTGCATCTGATGACCGACTGGCTGCCTGGCACGCTGCCTGATGCTAACCTCATTCGCTGGCACTGGTATTAAACGAATAACTGACTGACATTCAACCGACTAACTGAAAGACGACACTCGTAGATATGACTGGACGAATATCTGACATGAATGACTGACTGCCACTACTAAATACCTGACTTTCTAACACCATAACCGAATGACTGACACCATAACAGAATGACTGACTGATATCATAACCGAATGACTGACTGACATCATAACCGAATGACTGACACCATAACCGAATGACTGACACCATAACCGAATTCACTGACTGACACCATAACCGAATGCCTGACTGACACCATAACCGAATACCTGACTGACACCATAACCGAATGACTGACACCGTAACCGAATGCCTGACTGACACCATAACCGAATGACTGACACCATAAACAACCAACCGACTGACTAACTGATTGGCACTCGTTTGTTTGTGTCCCGTATCTACGCTCGTTGATCTCTGTCCACCTACGCACACCTCCATCAATCGCTTTATCCAGGCCACGCATCCATCAATCCCTTTAATCCGGGCCATAACCAACCACACATAAAAAAAATAAATAAATAACAAACCCCGCTAGTACAATTAGAACAGTCGAAGAACACGTAACAGGGAACAACGAACTCGCCAGCAGAACAGAGAACAGGGGAGGGAGAGAGAACAATGCATCGATGACAAAAAAGCAGAACACAAAGAGGTGAAAAATCAGCGAATTTCCGGACCCGCTGCACGGACAAACGAGTGTGAATATCAAATGCATTTGAAGCAAGCACATCATTAGAACTATTTATCTTTCGATCGCTCACTTCCTCTCGCTTCTTGATTCTTGCTTCTTGCTTCTTCTAATCCACCCCCTTCTTCTTATCCTCTTTCTCCTCGTCATACTGGTTCTGTTTCTCCTTTTTTCTCCTTCTCCTTCTCCTTCTCCTTCTCCTTCTCCTTCTCCTTCACCTTCTCCTCCTCCCCTTACTCCATCTCCTCCTCTTCCTTCTCCTCCTCCATCTTCCCCTTCCCCTTCCCCTTCCTCTTCCTCTTCTCTTCTCTTCTCTTCCTCTTCCTCCACCCCTCTATTGCAACTTCGTTTCCATAACTTTCTCTTCTCCTTCCCTTAACCCTATCATTTCCCACTCTACGCTCCAACATATCCCCGTCTGATCAACTTGCAAAAATAAGTAAATTAAAAAGACACGCCAGAGAGCGCATGGATGGAATGGAAGAAAAAAATGCCAATCTACTTACCTAAAATTTGCTACGACTGTTCGGACTGCTGTTCCCTCTATCATATTTCACGACTCCTGGAAAGGGAAAAAGATTTTTGAATTAATGGTAATATTTTGTAGGTAGTTATTTGTTAATGGAGGGATACTTGCATGTATAGCTTGCCCCCCCCCCTCTCTCTCTCTCTCTCTCTCTCTCTCTCTCTCTCTCTCTCTCTCTCCCTCTCTCTCTCTCTCTCTCTCTCTCTCTCTCTCTCTCTCTCTCTCTCTCTCTCTCTCTCTCTCTCTCTCTCTCTCTCTCTCTCTCTCTCTCTCTCTCTCTCTCTCTCTCTCTCTCTCTCTCTCTCTCTCTCTCTCTCCTTGTCTATGTCTCAAGCATAATCACCACCACAGACCCTACCAGAATTCGCCTCATCATTACTACAACCTCCACCATCATCACAACCCCCACTAGATCTCCCCTCATCACCACAACCCCCAGTAGAACTCCCCCTCATCACCACAACCTCCACCAGAACTCACCTTCATTACCACAACCTCCATCAGA
>BOPN01001571.1:136549-139049 GCA_017312705.2 Penaeus japonicus
CTTCTTCTTCTTCTTCTTCTTCTTCTTCTTCTTCTTCTTCTTCTTCTTCTTCTTCTTCTTCTTCTTCTTCTTCTTCTTCTTCTTCTTCTTCTTCTCCTCCTCCTCCTCCTCCTCCTCCTCCTCCTCCTCCTCCTCCTCCTCCTCCTCCTCTTCCTCCTCCTCTTCCTCTTCCTCTTCCTCTTCCTCTTCCTCTTCCTCTTCCTCTTCCTCTTCCTCTTCCTCTTCCTCTTCCTCCTCCTCCTCCTCCTCCTCTCCCACGGGTATCTCCTCATCTCTCTCCCTCCCTCCCCTACTGCCTCCTGGCTCTCCTCCTCCCCCTCCCCATCCTGGTTCTCTCCCCCTCCCCTTTTTCCCCATGGATCTCTCCCTCTTTCCCTACCCCTCCTAGCACCTCCCCCCCCTTCTCTAGCCCCAAGATCTCCTCCTGCCTCGCTATCCGAGCCTTGTCCCTTTCCTGGACCCTGCCAAGTTGTCATCTTACTTCATTCTTGCTTTTCCCCTTTTCTCATCACTTTCACATTAATTCTCCTTACTCTCTACTTATCTATACTTAATATATCATGTGCTTCTCATTTCCCCTTCTCTCATTCTATCAATCTTCGCCTCTGCCTCTGCCTTTGAGTCTGTCTCCGCCTCGGTTTCCAATCCTATCCCCTATATTTATGTCTGTATGAATGTCTGCCTCTGCCTCTGCCTCTGCCTCTGCCTCTGTCTCTGTCTCTGTCTCTGCCTCCGTCTTTGTTTCTGCATCTGCCTCTGCATCTGCCTCTGCCTCTGCCTCTGCCTCTGCCTCTGCCTCTGCCTCTGCCTCTGTCTCTGTCTCTGTCTCTGTCTCTGTCTCTGTCTCTGTCTCTGTCTCTGTCTCTGTCTCTGTCTCTGTCTCTGTCTCTGTCTCTGTCTCTGTCTCTGTCTCTGTCTCTGTCTCTGCCTCTGCCTCTGCCTCTGCCTCTGTCTCTGTCTCTGTCTCTGTCTCTGTCTCTGTCTCTGCCTCTGCCTCTGCCTCTGCCTCTGCCTCTGCCTCTGCCTCTGCCTCTGCCTCTGTCTCTGTCTCTGTCTCTGCCTCTGCCTCTGTCTCTGTCTCTGTCTCTGTCTCTGTCTCTGTCTCTGTCTCTGTCTCTGTCTCTGTCTCTGCCTCTGTCTCTGTCTCTGTCTCTGTCTCTGTCTCTGTCTCTGTCTCTGTCTCTGTCTCTGCCTCTGCCTCTGCCTCTGCCTCTGCCTCTGTCTCTGTCTCTGTCTCTGTCTCTGTCTCTGTCTCTGTCTCTGTCTCTGTCTCTGCCTCTGCCTCTGCCTCCGTCTTTGTTTCTGCCTCTGCCTCCATTCCCATCCCCTGCATCCTGTTGCCTCCAGCAGTGAAGACTCCTTAAAGGAAATCCCCTCGAGTATCTCCCTAATGACCGACTCCCCTTTAACAAATACTGCTCTTAATACCCATTCTCTCTCTCTCTCTCTCTCTCTCTCTCTCTCTCTCTCTCTCTCTCTCTCTCTCTCTCTCTCTCTCTCTCTCTCTCTCTCTTTCTTTCTCTCTCTCTCTTTCTTTCTTCCTTCCTTACTCTCTTCCCTCCCTCCCTCCAAAAACATACAAAATGTTCCTTCTCTCTCCCTTACTACCCCCCCCCCTTCCCCCCCAACTTCTGATAAGAGTCGTTTCATCTTTAAAAAGGAGAACACGACTTACCCCCCTCTACTCCCCGACCCCCCTTCCCCCCTTCCCCCGTCCCACCCACTTGCTCCTCAGCCACAATTATCTTGGTCTTGGTCTTAATTGTGTGCAGTTCGCGTTTTTTTTTTTTTTTTATCTAATTTAACTTTCTCCCTCTCTGCCTAGATCTGTCTAGATCTGTCTGTCTTTGTCTATGTGTCGGTGCGCCTCTGTGTGTGTGTGTGTGTGTGTGTGTGTGTGTGTGTGTGTGTGTGTGTGTGTGTGTGTGTGTGTGTGTGTGTGTGTGTGTGTGTGTGAGTGAGTGTGAGTGTGAGTGTGAGTGTGAGTGTGTGTGTGTGTGTGTGTGTGTGTGTGTGTGTGTGTGTGTGTGTGTGTGTGTGTGTGTGTGTGTGTGTGTGTGTGTGTGTGTGTGTGTGGGTGTGGGTGTGGGTGTGGGTGTCTGTATGTCTGTATGTCTGTATATCTGTGTATCTGTGTATCTGTGCGTATGTGTGTGTACGTGTGTATATGTCTGTGTGCCTGCCTGTGCCTGCCTGCTTCCCTTTCGACTAATGGTGTTATTGAACGATATACAATATTCTTTCCCATTTCCAATTCGCCTCCAAAGAAAATCCCCATGAATAAATATTTTCAAATAACAAACCAATTGAAACACAAACGCACAACTGAAACGATTTTCCTCAAAATGCCAAACGAAAAGTGAAAGCATGCACCCGCAGCGCGAATGAACAGCGGAGCGCGCGAAAACATGTGACGGCCGACATGCGCATCGATCCGGTCATAACCATGAATATTTCAAATATCATATATCCTTTGAAAAGAAAAGAAAAGAAAAACTCA
>BOPN01001571.1:146549-149049 GCA_017312705.2 Penaeus japonicus
CTCCCTCTTTTTACTCTAGTTTTCCACTCCTCACACCCACTCCAACCCCCTTTTTTCCCACTCTTCAATCCAACTCCCTCTTCACACCAACTCCAAACCTCTCTTTTCCCTCTTATTTTCCACTCCAATTCCCCAATTCCCTCTCTCCCCTCTCGCCACTCCTACTCCAATTCCCTCTCTCCCCTCTCGCCACTCCTACTCCAACCCCCTCTCTCCCCACTAGCCACTCCTACTCCTACTTCAATTCCCTCTCTCCCCACTCGTCACTCCCACTCACTCACTCGCTCGGCGCGTGGCAGCTCGTCTTCTCTCTCTTCTTTTATTCTTAAACTATTGATTCGCAGTATCGTCCCTCATGCTCACTGCATTACCCGTTTGCAACTGGTTTGCAGCATTCTCGCACACTTCCTTTGGTCTCGAAGTGTGCATGTACACGTTTTCTCTCTCTCTCTCTCTCTCTCTCTCTCTCTCTCTCTCTCTCTCTCTCTCTCTCTCTCTCTCTCTCTCTCTCTCTCTCTCTCTCTCTCTCTCTCTCTCTATTTCTCTGTCTCTGTCTGTCTCTGTCTGACTCTGACTCTCCTTCCTGTCTCATTTTCTTTCTCTTTTTCTTTCTCTTCCTCTCCCTCTCCCTCTCCCTCTCCCACTCCCACTCCCCCCTCTCCATCCACCCATCGATCACCCAAGGTACAAAACTCCAAGACCGCAAATTCCCGCCTATAATTCGCCTCGACGCATGTGACTGCACTTTCCCAGGGTGAGGTCAGCCAGGGAGCAGTGCGACAGAAGGAGGGAAGAGGTGGCGAAGGAAGGGAGAAAGAAGTGGCGAAGGAAGGGAGGAAGGGAGAAAGAAGCTGTGATGGGAGGAAGGAAAAGGTTGCGAAAGAAGAGAGGAAGGAAGGAAGAGGTTGTGAAGGAAGAGAGGAAGGGAGAAATAAGTTGTGATGGGAGGAAGGAAAACGTTGCGAAAGAAGAGAGGAAGGAAGGAAGAGGTTGCGAAGGATGAGAGGAAGGGGTTGCGAAGGAAGAGAGGAAGAGGTTGCGAAGGAAGGAAGAGTTCAAGAAGGAAGAGGGCAAGACGTTGCGAAAGAAGAGAGGAAAAAGTTGCGGAGGAGGAAATAAAGAAGAGAGAGGTTGCGAAGGCAGAGGGGAAGGAAGAAAGAGGTTGCAAAGGAAGAGAGGAAGAGAGGAAAGGAAGACTGAACCAAGAAAGAGTCGGACTAAATAAATATTTAAAATATCATAAATGTAACAACTACAATAAACAAAATAAAATTAAGTAAATAAAGTAAATCCACAAAAAAATAAGAAGTAAATAAAACAAAAGTAGATGATAAAATTAGAATAGGCCAACGAAATCAAAATTCAAAATAAGCAATTGAGTACATAGAACAATAACCAACAAGCAAGACACAAAAAAAACGCACGCTCAAAAGGGAACGCAATCCCCCTAGATACTGAAGCACAGCAAGCAATTGCAAACAAGCGAAAATCGGAGAGCGAGAGAGAGAGAGAGAGAGAGAGAGAGAGAGAGAGAGAGAGAGAGAGAGAGAGAGAGAGAGAGAGAGAGAGAGAGAGAGAGAGAGAGAGTGATAGAGTGAGTGAGTGAGTGAGTGGGTGGGTGAGTGAGTGAGTGGGTGGGTGGGTGAGTGAGTGAGTGAGTGAGTGGGTGAGTGAGTGAGTGAGTGAGTGAGTGAGTGAGTGAGTGAGTGAGTGAGTGAGTGAGTGAGTGAGTGAGTGAGTGAGTGAGTGGGTGGGTGGGTGGGTGAGTGGGTGAGTGGGTGAGTGGGTGAGTGAGTGAGTGAGTGAGTGAGTGAGTGAGTGAGTGAATGAATGAGTGAGTGAGTGTGAGTGAGTGAGTGAGTGAGTGAGTGAGTGAGTGAGTGAGTGAGTGAGTGAGTGAGTGAGTGGGTGGGTGGGTGAGTGAGTGAGTGAGTGAGTGAGTGAGTGAATGAATGAGTGAGAGAGAGAGTGAGTGAGTGAGTGAGTGAGTGAGTGAGTGAGTGAGTGAATGAGTGAGTGAGTGAGTGAGTGAGTGAGTGAATGAGTGAGTGAGCGAGTGACCGAACGGCACCAAGACGCCCACCTACCCACCCACCCACCAACCAACGCCCCCCGCGCTAGCAAGTATCGACTCCGTGGGCACGAGGGAGCGAGCGAGCGAGCGACCATGCTTGGCTGTGTTTTGCTATGATACTCACTGGGCTTTGCAATCTGCATGGCTCGCTCCTCGCTCGCTGCAATTTGCACTTGGTATGGATGGTGTCAATGGTGTTTATGATTATGGTGTCGATGGTGTTGAAGATGATGGTGGCAATGGTTGATAGTGGTAGTTCTGATAGTGGTGCTTTGGATGTGGTCGTTGGTGGTGGTGTGGTTGTTCTTGACCTCAGTGCCTATGTGGTGTTGCTGGTGTTGTTGGTGTTACTGGCGGCGGAAGTGGCCTTGGCGTGCGTCGCTGATGGTAATCTTGAACTTGGTGTGGTTGATATTGTGTTTTTGG
>BOPN01001571.1:154049-166549 GCA_017312705.2 Penaeus japonicus
GTCTCCCCGTGTGTCTATATGTCTGTCTGTGTATATGTCTACCTTTGTGTGTGTTTATGTCTCTGTCCGTCTGCGTCTGTATGTTTGTCTGTTTGTCTACCTATATGTCAGTCTGTTGTATGCCTATGTGTCTGTGTCTGTCTGCTTCCCTCTCCCCTCCTATTCCCCTATCCATCCACTTCATCTTCATCTTCATCTTCATCTTCATCTTCATCTTCATCTTCATCTTCATCTTCATCTTCATCTTCATCTTCATCTTCATCTTCATCTTCATCTTCATCTTCATCTTCATCTTCTTCTTCTTTCTCTTCCTCCTCTTCTTCTTCTTCTTCTTCCTCCTCCTCCTCCTCCTCCTCCTCCTCCTCCTCCTCCTCCTCCTCCTCCTCCTCCTCCTCCTCCTCCTCTCCCCCTCTTTCCGCCGAGTGCATGCTGACCCGCTTTGCCCTCTGACCCCTGACCTCTTAGACGTTACACTTATCCGAATCGGGCAGAGTGAGGGCGTTGGGAGGCGAAAGCTGACCTCGCGCATCGATGGCATGACAATATAGTCTGGATGTGTAATTCAAAATAGAAGAAAAAACATAATAATGGTGATGATGATGGTGGTGGTATGGTGGTGATGGAGTTAGAAAAGACGAAGAGAAGCACTATAAAATAACGATAAATGCAAGGCCGACAATAGAAATAACAATGGTAACAAAATGGTAACAAAAAGTAGAAGCAAAAAAAAAAAAAAACGTTTTTTGAAAAAAAAAAAAATAAAAAAAACAGCTGACAGAAGAGCTACCTAACCACTGTAACAGCAACAACAGTGTGAGAAACAGTCCCCTCCCCAATGCCAACCCACCCCAAGCAACAGCTGCAACAATCACACCTTCACCTTACCCTCCCCCCCCCCCCCCCCACTCCCCCTCCTCTCGACTTCCATTCCTCCTTCCTTTCACTCCTCCTTCCACCTCTTCCTTCCATCCATTTAAAGGCCTTCGTCCTCCCTCCTTTCTTTTCTCCCTCCACTCCCCTTTCTCCCCCCCCCTTCACACCCACCTCCATCCCCTTATTCACTTCCACCACCTCTTCCACCTACAACCACTTCTCTCTTGTACCTGTTTCCTCCACATCCTTCCCCTCCAACTTCATAATCCACCTCCCACTTTCCATCCTTCTTCCCTCTTCCTCTCTCACGTCTTCCTCTTCCTTCTCTACACCTCCCCTGATTTAAATCTCCCTCACCTACCCCTACCCTCCCCCATCACTCTCTAGCCCTTACCCCTGCCCATGCCCTTGACCTTACCCCTATCACTACCACTTCCCCTCACCCCGTCCCCCCCACCCCCAGATGTTCCCCCTTCACTCCCTAGGCCCACCATGCCCCCTCCCCCTCCACCATCGCCAAACCGACTGACAAGTAATTACGGCCACTTCTCCCGATTAAAAGCAGGTGACCATGAGCTTCCCCGACGAAGTCATTAACACACCTGTCTGCTCCGCCCCACCCCTCCCCCCCCACCTAACCCTTTCTCACTCCCACGCCCCACGCCCACCCCTCGACGCTATCATTGCCGTCTATGCCGTGGCCACAAATGAGAAAGAAAAAAAGGAGAGGGGGAAGGAGAGGGAGAGGGGAAGGAGAGGGAGAGGGAGAGGGGAAGGAGAGGGAGAGGGGAAGAGAGGGAGAGAGAGAGGGAGAGAGGGAGAGGGAGAGAGCGAAAGAAGGAGGGAGAGAGGGAGGGAGGGAGAGAGGGAGAGAGGGGGAGAGGGGGAGAGGGAGGGAGGGAGGGAGGGAGGGAGGGAGGGAGAGAGAGAGAGAGAGAGAGAGAGAGAGAGAGAGAGAGAGAGAGAGAGAGAGAGAGAGAGAGAGAGAGAGAGAGAGAGAGAGAGAGGGGGGGGGGGAAGTAGGAGAGAGTGTAAGTCAAGATCACACTGAAAATAATGATAATCATGCTGTTGATGATAACAATAACAATAACAATAACAATAATAATGACGTCAATATCGTCAACAACAAAAAAGCCCAAACACAAAACATCAATTACAACCATCAAAACGTTTCCATCAAAGTCACTGCACCGTCTGGCCAAGCTCCCCCCAACCCCCACCCCTCCAGCCCCACCAGCTGTGTCATCGTCCGGCTGGATCCAAGATGGCGTCGGGAGGAGGCGAAGATGAGAGATGGGACGAAGAAAAATATCCATAGTCAGAGATAAGGATAAAAGACGATAATGAACGAACGTAAAACACAACAAGCAAAAATAAGCAAAAAAAGAAGAAGAAAAAAATTACAGGAAAGTAATGAAGAATAATGGAATCACGAACAATGAACGAAGGACATGGACGAAAAATTAATGCAAGAAAAGTGTAGAATAAAGAAAATAAAAAGAATGAGCGAACGAGAGAGAGAGAGAGAGAGAGAGAGAGAGAGAGAGAGAGAGAGAGAGAGAGAGACAAAAGACGCCTTAATGAGACACAAACACTCATCTTTGAAGACCTCCGAGACACATTCTTTGCCCTATTTTCTATTCCACTTTTTCTTCGCCTTTTTTGCCTCTCCCCTTTCTCTTCATTTACTCGTGTTCTCTTTACTTTTTTCCCCTTTTTTATCTATTTCTTTTCCTCTTCCTTTTTTCCTTCACCTCTCGTCCGTCCTCCCTCCTCTTCCTTTTCTCTCTCTTACCCTCTCTCTCTCTTCCTCTTTCCCTATCTCTCCCTCTCTTAGCCCTTCTCTCTCACTCACTCCCCCTCTTCTCATTCACTTCCTCTCACCCCTCACCCCCTCCATATCAATTTCCTTCTCCATATCACTCCCCCCTTCCCTATCACTCCCCCCCTCTCACCCCCACTCCTCCCCTCTTCCTCTCACTCCCCCATCTCCCTCTCATCCCCACCTCTTCCTCTCACTCCTCCCCTCTCCCTCTCACTCCCCCTCTCCCTCTCACTCCACCCTCTCCCTCTCATCCCCCCTCTTCCTCTCACTCCCCGCCTTCTCCCTTTCTGAATAATAAATAGGGTTTGAACTGTGCGATTGATCAAAGTGGAATTGGTACAAGAATTCTCAACAACGGTTTGTGACGGAATAGAAAATGCCACTTGTAACGGTGACGTGACTGTGCAACGGATTTGATTCGATTTTGTCTCCCCCTTCTATTTCTTACCTTTTCTTTCTCTATCTCTATCTCTATCTCTATCTCTATCTCTATCTCTATCCTATCTCACACCACACTCACACTCACTCACACACCACACTCACACTCACACTCACACCACATTCACACTCACATCACTCACACTCACACTCTCACTCTCACTCTCACTCTCACTCACTTTCACTCTCACTCTCACTCTCTCCTCCTCCTCCTCCTCCTCCTCCTCCTCCTCCTCCTCCTCCTCCTCCTCCTCCTCCTCCTCCTCCTCCTCCTCCTCCTCCTCCTCCTCTTCCCTCTTTCCGCCGTGTGCATGCTGACCCGCTTTGCCCTCTGACCCCTGACCTCTTAGACGTTACACTTATCCGAATCGGGCAGAGTGAGGGCGTTGGGAGGCGAAAGCTGACCTCGCGCATCGATGGCATGACAATATAGTCTGGATTTGTAATTCAAAATAGAAGAAAAAACATAATAATGGTGATGATGATGGTGGTGGTATGGTGGTGATGGAGTTAGAAAAGACGAAGAGAAGCACTATAAAATAACGATAAATGCAAGGCCGACAACAGAAATAATAATGGTAACAAAATGGTAACAAAAGTAGAAGCGGTAATAAAAAAATAAAAAAAACAGCTGACAGAAGAGCTACCTAACCACTGTAACAGCAACAACAGTGTGAGAAACAGTCCCCTCCCCAATGCCAACCCACCCCAAGCAACAGCTGCAACAATCACACCTTCACCTTACCTTCCCCTCCCCCCACTCCCCCTCCTCTCGACTTCCATTCCTCCTTCCTTTCACTCCTCCTTCCACCTCTTCCTTCCATCCATGTAAACGCCTTCGTCCTCCCTCCACTCCCCTTTCTCCCCCCCCCCCCTCTTCACACCCACCTCCATCCCCTTATTCACTTCCACCACCTCTTCCACCTACAACCACTTCTCTCTTGTTCGTTTCCTCCACATCCTTCCTCCAACTTTACAATCCACCTCCCACTTTCCATCCTTCTTCCCTCTTCCTCTCTCACGTCTTCCTCTTCCTTCTCTACACCTCCCCTGATTTAAATCTCCCTCACCTCCCCCTCCCCCCCCCCCCCCCCCCCCCCCCCCCCCCCCCCCCCCCCCCCCCCCCCCCCCCCCCCCCCCCCCCCCCCCCCCCCCCCCCTTCAGATGCCCCCCCCTTCACTCCCTAGGCCCACCATGCCCCCTCCCCCTCCACCATCGCCAAACCGACTGACAAGTAATTACGGCCACTTCTCCCGATTAAAAGCAGGTGACCATGAGCTTCCCCGACGAAGTCATTAACACACCTGTCTGCTCCGCCCCACCCCTCCCCCCCCACCTAACCCTTTCTCACTCCCACGCCCCACGCCCACCCCTCGACGCTATCATTGCCGTCTATGCCGTGGCCACAAATGAGAAAGAAAAAAAGGAGAGGGGGAAGGAGAGGGAGAGGGAGAGGGGAAGGAGAGGGAGAGAGGGAGAGCGAAAGAAGGAGGGAGAGAGGGAGAGAGGGGGAGAGAGAGAGAGAGAGAGAGAGAGAGAGAGAGAGAGAGAGAGAGAGAGAGAGAGAGAGAGAGAGAGAGAGAGAGAGAGAGAGAGAGAGAGAGAGAGAGAGAGAGAGAGGGAGAGAGAGGGAGAGAGAGAGAGAGAGAGAGAGAGAGAGAGAGAGAGAGAGAGAGAGAGAGAGAGAGAGGGGAAGTGGGAGAGAGTGTAAGTCAAGATCACATAAATAATGATAATCATGCTGTTGATGATAACAATAACAATAACAATAACAATAATAATGACGTCAATATCGTCAACAACAAAAAAGCCCAAACACAAAAACATCAATTACAACCATCAAAACGTTTCCATCAGAGTCACTGCACCGTCTGGCCAAGCTCCCCCCAACCCCCACCCCTCCAGCCCCACCAGCTGTGTCATCGTCCGGCTGGATCCAAGATGGCGTCGGGAGGAGGCGAAGATGAGAGATGGGACGAAGAAAAATATCCATAGTCAGAGATAAGGATAAAAGACGATAACGAACGAACGTAAAACACAACAAGCAAAAATAAGCAAAAAAAGAAGAAAAAAAAAATTACAGGAAAGTAATGAAGAATAATGGAATCACGAACAATGAACGAAGGACATGGACGAAAAATTAATGCAAGAAAAGTGTAGAATAAAGAAAATAAAAAGAATGAGCGAACGAGAGAGAGAGAGAGAGAGAGAGAGAGAGAGAGAGAGAGAGAGAGAGAGACAAAAGACGCCTTAATGAGACACAAACACTCATCTTTGAAGACTTCCGAGACACATTCTTTGCCCTATTTTCTATTCCACTTTTTCTTCGCCTTTTTTTCCTCTCCCCTTTCTCTTCATTTACTCGTGTTTTCTTTACTTTTTCCCCTTTTTTATCTATTTCTTTTCCTCTTCCTTTTTTCCTTCACCTCTCGTCCGTCCTCCCTCCTCTTCCTTTTCTCTCTCTTACCCTCTCTCTCTCTTCCTCTTTCCCTATCTCTCCCTCTCTCTTAGCCCCCCTCTCTCTCACTCACTCCCCTCTCTCTATCTCACCCCCCTCTCTCACTCTCACTCCCCCCCCTCCATATCTTCCTCTCACTCCTCCCCTCTCCCTCTCACTCCCCCTCTCCCTCTCACTCCACCCTCTCCCTCTCATCCCCCCTCTTCCTCTCACTCCCGCTCTCTCCCTTTCTGAATAATAAATAGGGTTTGAACTGTGCGATTGATCAAAGTGGAATTGGTACAAGAATTCTCAACACGGCTTGTGACGGAATAGAAAATGCCACTTGTAATGGTGACGTGACTGTGCAACGGATTTGATTCGATTTTGTCTCCCCCTTCTATTTCTTACCTTTTCTTTCTCTATCTCTATCTCTATCTCTATCTCTATCTCTATCTCTATCTCTATCTCACACTCACACTCACACTCACACTCACACTCACACTCACACTCACACTCACACTCACACTCACACTCACACTCACACTCACACTCACACTCTCACTCTCACTCTCACTCTCACTCTCACTTTCAATCTCACTCTCACTCTCACTCTCACTCTCTCCCTTTCCAACCTCTGACCTCGGGGTCCATATGCCTGCGACTTATCCATAGGTTATTCAACGGAATCCAGGGAAAGCTCTTGCTCTCTCAGATAACACAAAGCTACATACACACGCAATTCGGACACAGCTATACGCACACAAATAACAGGTTAAATATACCATGTGTGTGTGTGTGTGTATGTGTGTGTGTGTGTGTGTGTGTGTGTGTGTGTGTGTGTGTGTGTGTGTGTGTGTGTGTGTGTGTGTGTGTGTGTGTGTGTGTGTGTGTGTGTGAGTGCGCGCGCGCGTGTGTGTGTGTGTGCGTGTGTGTGCGTGTGCTAGCGTGTACGTGCGTGCGTGAGTGAGTGTGAGTGTGTATGTGTGCCTGTATGTGTATGTATATGCGTATGTATGCGTATATTACACATGAAAAAATATAGTAGGAAAGAGATTGAGTATAAAGGTCAAACGAGGGAAGAAAGCAGATAAAAAGAAAAAGGGCAAAGAAAAGTAAAAATACAAAATGATGGCAGAAACGAAATAAAAAGGCGAACGGAAAGGAAGACGAAAGAAAAATACAATCACTCTAGAAAAAATAATAAAAAACGAACGTAAACTACACGGATAACCCAAAAAAACGATGCAGTAAAAAAACGTTCAGTAAAAAAAGAGAGAAGAGAAAACGGAAAGGAATTAGCCAAACCGAGAGAAAGAAAAGAAAACGACCCTCAAAATGGAAAGAGGGGAAACTAGGAAATAATACTAAAGGAGGGAAAAGGCAAGCAAGCAAGAAAAACACCTGTTGATGTTTCAGAGAGAGAAGAAGGGTGCTAAGAGGGGGAGGAAGGAGGAGGAAGGAGAAGAGGGGAAGGAGGGGAGAGAGAGAGAGAGATGGGAAGGAGGCAAAATGCGAAAGGGAGAAAGGGGACGGAGGGAAAGAGGGCTGGGAGAAGGGGTAAGGGAAGGGAGGGTGCTGGGGGAAGCTGGGAGGGAGGGAGGGAGGGAGGGAGGGAGGGAGGGAGAAAGGAAAGGAAGTGGTAGTGTCTAACTCGTTGGTCCAGAAATCTGATCCAAGCCCCCCCCTCCCCCCTTGTGTCCCTAGATGCCCCCCCCCCCCCCGCCACAAGACTCTCAGTGTAACTTGTACTGTAAATACGTAATGCGTACTTTGAAGGTGACGATATCAAATGGCTGTGCGCGCGGGCGTGTGTGCGTGAAAGTGAGTGAGTGTGGGGAGAGATTGAGTGTGAGTGAAAGCGAGGTGAGAGGATGAATGAGTGGGTGAAAGGGGGGTGAGAGGATGAGTGAGTGAAAGGGGAGTGAGAGAGTAAGTGAGTGAAAGTGAGCGAGTGAGGTGAGAGATTGAGTGAGTGAGTGAAAAGGGAGGTAAGAGAGTGAGTGAAAGTGAGCGAGTGAAGTGAGAGATTGAGTGAGTGAGTGAAAGGGGGGTGAGAGAGCGAGTGAGGGCGTGAATGAAAGTGAATGAATGAGTGAGTTTGAGTGAGTGAGTGAATGAGTGAGTGAATGAGTGAGTGAGTGAGTGTGTGAGTGAGTGAATGAGTGAGTGAGCGAGCGAGGAGTGAAAGTGAATCATCATTTATGCTTGCTTGCTTGCTTGCTTGCTTTCCTACGGAATGATGTAATTTATGGAAATATTTCCGCTCTCACGGTCTATACATCCCAAAGATTAATTAAGTTAATTGCCTGTGATCAATTAATAGAAATTAATATTACATCACTGGCATTGAAATTAGCATCCTCATCTCCATTATCATCATTGTAAATCTGGTCGCTATTATCCTAATTATAATACCTTTCTATTAGCATGTCTATATTTAGAGTTCTAGTGTGATAAACATAATCATTATCATTATCATCATAGTTAATCATTACTATTACTATCATTATCAATATCATCATTATTATTATCATTATAATTACCATCATTATTATTATCATTATCATTACCATAATTACCATTATTAACATTAACATTATCAGTACTATAATTGCTATTATCAGTATCCTCATCATTATCAACATTTTCCCTTTATTCATCTACCTCTTATCTTGCCGTGCCAGGCATGCAAGTTCTTGCGCAATCACCATTGCCACACTTTCTTTCCGGAAGTTTATAGCGAGAGTGAGATAAGGTTCATGTTGAGAAGAAAATGATCCGAGCAGCATAAGTATTAATTTTGGTTCTAAGTTTCATTCGTTGATCTACTTCTATTTTTTTCGGCGCATGGCATTCTGGAGGGATTGTCGTCTGCTCATTTAGATTCATCAGTTCATTAACTTATATATTCATTTATTCATCTGTTTATTCACTAATCTATGGATCTAATTTTATCCTAATCCCATCTTCATTTGGAATTCTCATCACGTCGCGCAAGTAGCACACGAGGTGCAACCCCCCCCCCCCCCTCTTACCCACGTGACTTCGGGAGCACTTCTGTCTTCTCGTCAATATTTGTTTTCCTCTCTCTTTAGTTCCGATATCTAGCATGTAGCACATATACAAGGGGCGCCCCACCACCCCTGCACCTCCTCCATCCAGGTGTCCTCTAGAAGGGTTTGTCCCGCCCTCGTCTAAGAGCTTCTGTGCTGTACCTGATGGCTCGTAGCTCTTGGCTCGTGGCTCTCGGCTTGTGGCTCTTGGCTCGTAACTTGTGGCTCTTGGATCGTGGCTCTTGGATCGAGGCTTGTGGCTCGTAACTTGTGGCTCTTGGATCGTGGCTTGTGGCTCTTGGATCGTGGCTCTTGGATCGTGGCTCTTGGATCGAGGCTTGTGGCTCGTAACTTGTGGCTCTTGGATCGTGGCTCTTGGGAAACTGTTGAAGTTCCTGTATTGCGAGGTAGCGCTTCCAAGCACCACCTGATGTTGGCGTTTAGACGCGTTTCACAGTGAATATGAATGAGTGTATCTATACGAGAGTGCTTTTGTATATGTTTCCGTGGGTATGTGTGTGTGTGCATTTTCTATGTGCGTTATTTTTTCTGAAGGCCTATGTGCATTTCTGTGACGGCCTGTTTTGGAAACTCTAAACCATTTACACGTACGAGGTAGCGTTCGGGCACCAACCAAAATGAGTGTGTTATGTATTCCTGTGTGTACGGAGGTGTGTGTGTGTGTGTCTGTGAAAACCTGGTTGCCATGTCTTGGAACCTCTCATATTTCTTCTTTTCTCGTAACATCTTTTCCCCCTCCTACTGTCCTCTCCCGTTTCATTACGTCATTTCTTCGCCTTCGTCATCTTATTTTCTATTTTCTCCCTTTCCCATCCCCCTTCTCCCCCCTCCCCCTCGCCTATTCTCCTCTTTCATCACAAAATATGCCTCCCTCCTATTCTCTCGCATCCTCTCTCTCCTACCCTCTCACGCCTCTCCCCTTCTTTTGGTATTCCATCTTGTATCCCCCCCCCCTATTCCCCTCTCCTCTTTCACATCATTTCTGGGCCTTCATCTCTCCTTTCTCCTCCTCTATAAATTAATTTCTTCCCCCTCTTCTCCATTCCCCCTATTTCTCCCCTCCCCCCTCACCCAATATATTTCCCCTCCTAGCTTTCCCCTTCCACCATTTTATTTTTCCACCCCCATCCCCCTACCCCTCCCCTATGCTCCTCATCCATCTTTCAATCCCACCCCTTGTGGCTCTTGGATCGTGGCTCTTGGCTCGTGGCTCTTGGATCGTAACTTGTGGCTCTGGCTCGTGGGCTCGTGGCCTGATCGTAACTTGTGGCTCTTGGATCGTGGCTTGTGGCTCTCGGCTCTTGGATCGAGGCTTGTGGCTCTTGGCTCGTGGCTCTTGGATCGTAACTTGTGGCTCTTGGATCGTGGCTTGTGGCTCTTGGATCGTAACTTGTGGCTCTTGGATCGTGGCTTGTGGCTCTTGGATCGTGCTTGTGGCTCTTGGCTCGTAATTTATGGCTCTTGGATCGTGGCTTGTGGCTCTTGGCTCGTAATTTATGGCTCTTGGATCGTGGCTTGTGGCTCTTGGATCGTAATTTATGGCTCTTGGATCGTGGCTCTTGGATCGAGGCTTGTGGCTCTTGGATCGTGGCTCTTGGCTCGTGGCTCTTGGATCGTAACTTGTGGCTCTTGGCTCGTGGCTCGTGGCTCTTGGATCGTAACTTGTGGCTCTTGGATCGTGGCTTGTGGCTCTCGGCTCTTGGATCGAGGCTTGTGGCTCTTGGCTCGTGGCTCTTGGATCGTAACTTGTGGCTCTTGGATCGTGGCTTGTGGCTCTTGGATCGTAACTTGTGGCTCTTGGATCGTGGTTTGTGGCTCTTGGATCGTAATTTATGGCTCTTGGATCGTGGCTTGTGGCTCTTGGATCGTAATTTATGGCTCTTGGATCGTGGCTTGTGGCTCTTGGATCGTAATTTATGGCTCTTGGATCGTGGCTTGTGGCTCTTGGATCGTAATTTATGGCTCTTGGATCGTGGCTTGTGGCTCTTGGCTCGTAATTTATGGCTCTTGGATCGTGGCTTGTGGCTCTTGGCTCGTAATTTATGGCTCTTGGATCGTGGCTTGTTGTGGCTCTTGGCTCTTGGATCGTGGTTTGTGGCTCTTGGATCGTAACTTGTGGCTCTTGGATCGTAACTTGTGGCTCTTGGCTCGTCACTTGTGGCTCTTGGCTCGTCACTTGTGGCTCTTGGATCGTGGCTTGTGGCTCGTAACTTGTGGCTCTTGGATCGTAACTTGTGGCTCTTGGATCGTAACTTGTGGCACTTGGATCGTAACTTGTGGCTCTTGGATCGTAACTTGTGGCTCTTGACTGTATCCGTGGCTCTTGGATCGTAAATCTCAGGCACTTGGATCGTAACTTGTGGTTCTGGATCAAATTCCAGCACTTTGGATCACCCAGGTAGCCTGGATCAGGTGTCCGTGTTCTGACCTGCAACTCAGGGCTCCTGAACGCACCCAAAGTGGCTCTTTTGGATCGTAACTTGTGGCTCTTGGCTCGTCACTTCTTGTGCACTTGGACTGCAACTTGTGGCACTTGGATCGTAACTTGTGGCTCTTGGATCGTAACTTGTGGCTCTTGGATCGTAACTTGTGGCTCTTGGATCGTAACTTGTGGCACTTAGATCGTAACTTGTGGCTCTTGGATCGTAACTTGTGGCTCTTGGCTCGTCACTTGTAGCTCTTGGATCGTGGCTCTTGGGAAACTGTTGAAGTTCCTGTATTGCGAGGTAGCGCTTCCAAGCACCACCTGATGTTGGCGTTTAGACGTGTTTCACAGTGAATATGAATGAGTGTATCTATACGAGAGTGCTTTTGTATATGTTTCCGTGGGTATGTGTGTGTGTGTGTGTGCATTTTCTATGTGCGTTATTTTTTCTGAAGGCCTATGTGCATTTCTGTGACGGCCTGGTCCTAATGTTTTGGAAACTCTAAACCATTTACACGTACTAGGTAGCGTTCGGGCACCAACCAAAGTGAGTGTGTTATGTATTCCTGTGTGTGTACGGAGGTGTGTGTGTGTGTGTCTGTGAAAACCTGGTTGCCATGTCTTGGAACCTCTCATATTTCTTCTTTTCTCGTAACATCTTTTCCCCCTCCTAGTGTCCTCTCCCGTTTCATTACGTCATCCCTCCGCCTTCGTTATCTTATTTTCTATTTTCTCCCTTTCCCATCCCCCTTCTCCTTATCTATCCATCCCCGCCAACCATTTCCCACTCCCCCCCCACCCCAACCTGTCCACTTTCCACATCTCTCCCTCTCTCCCCAATCCACTCTTTCACCCCCTCCTTCCATTACCCATCTTTCCCTCCCCCTCCACATCCCCTCCCCCCCCACCCCATACTCGTCCTCACCCACGCCCCCATTCTTGCAACTCGCACCAGGTATCCCAACCTCTTTTCAACGACATAGGCCTATACCCATCATTTACACCGAACCTCATTTAACCTCCCCCCCCCCTCCTCAACCTCCCATCCCCGGACCAATGCATCTATCTGCTTGCTACAGTAAACGATGTGGAACAAACGCGCCTCTTTATCCGGTGCTCTCTCCTCGTTATCCGAATTTATTAACACGTCGACCTTCCATAATGTATCTATAATGAAGCCTCGCTCATTATGCGGCGTCATGCATATTGTTTCTAGATTGTTAACTATTCGCCATGAGAGACATTGTCGTTTCCTCATGACATCGGCAAACAATGAGGCACAGACAGACATACGTGCAGACAAAGAGACAGGTGGTTTATCATGGCCTATATATTGGAAATAAAAATAAGAGACAAAGCAAGGGTGGAAAGAGAGAAAGAAATAAGGAAAAGAAAAGAAAAGAAAAGAAAAGATAAAAAATA
>BOPN01001571.1:179049-181549 GCA_017312705.2 Penaeus japonicus
ATCTCTCTCCCTTTGCTCCCCCGTCCCACTTCTCCCTCCTCCTCTCTTCCTCTCCCTCCCCTTCTCCCGTTCTCCCCTTCTCCCCTTCTCCCTCCCCCTCCCTAAGTCTCCTGCAAGAATAACAATGACATCAGCTCCGTTTGCAACAATGCAGAGTCTTGCGGGTGGAGCAGGTTGCGACCTACAGCGCGCTTGCCGATCAACACATGTCTGCTTGCAACCTTTCGCTCACTTGCTCAAATTTGGTCTTTGTCTTTCTGTCTGTCTGTCTGTGTACGTCTGGCTGATTATGTGACTCAGTTACTGTTGAGTCTGTCTGCTTGTCTACCTTCTGGTCAGCTCCGGCCTACCCAACCCGCTCTCTTTTTATTTTCTTATTCCGTTCACCTTATTGGCTTCGTCTGTCTCCCCATTCATACACTCTTCTATTTCTCTGTTTCTCTATCAAGGTCACCGTCACGGTTTCTGTCTCTGTCTCCGTCTCCTTCTCTCTCCTTTCCCTCTTCCTCCCAGTCCCCCTCCCTCTCCCTCTCTCCCAAACTCCTACTCTCCCTCTTTCCTACTCTCCTTCTCCCCCTCACCCCCTCTCTCTTCTCCATCTCTCCTACTCTCCCCCTCCCCCTCTCTCCCTCTCTCTTACTCTCCCCCCCCCCCCCCACCTCTTTCGACCACCACACCCACCTGTCCGACAAGCCCAAACATGCACGTTTAAAACCTGCACCAATCGACAACTGTCAGCGATGACTTCGCGTGCCGCCATCAGCATCCCTACCTTTCTTCTCTCGCAGTCTTCGGTCTCTGTCAGCATCTCTGGCCTAAATGGATGTCTAGCTGACGTCATCACATAGACGGATCAGGTGAGAGGAAGAGAGGAAGAGCGAGAGACGAAGCGAGACTGATGGGCGAGATCAAATTCCGGGGTTTGGACTGGGTATCTCGACGGGCTCCTGGTGATGGTGATGATGTTGGTGGTGACGGTGGTGGTGGTGATGGTGGTGATGGTGGTGGTGGTGACGATGGTGGTGGTGGTGGTGACGATGGTGGTGGTGGTGGTGACGATGGTGGTGGCGGTGGTGACGATGGTGGTGGCGGTGGTGACGATGGTGGTGGTGACGATGGTGGTGGTGGTGGTGACGGTGGTGGTGGTGGCGGTGGTGGTAACGATGGTGGTGGTGGTGGTGACGGTGGTGATGATGTTGGTGGTGGTGGTGGTGATGGTAATGATGGTGGTGATGGTGACGGTGGTGATAGTGGTGGTGGTGATGGTGGTGGCGGTGGTGACGATGGTGGTGGTGGTGGCGGTGATGATGTTGGTGATGGTGGTGGCGGTGATGATGTTGGTGATGGTGGTGGTGGTGGTGTTGGTGGTGTTGGTGGTGATGGTGGTGGTGACGGCGGTGGCGGCGGCGGGGGACAACAAAAAATAAAACCCATATGGAACCGAGAACCAATCACTTTATGGAACCCCGTGACACCTCCCGTGACACCTCTATCTCTATAATTAGTTGATAGCTCTCTCTGTTGTGTAGAGAAAATGACGAGTGTTCTGCTCACCTCTACACTCCTTTCGCTTTCGTTCTCACAGCTATTTGTTCTGGAGGTTCGCCCGGATTTCGTGTTTGAGATCCCCTCCCCCTCTCTTCTTCTCTCCCTCTATCCACTATCTCTGCCTGCCTGCCTGCCTGCCTGCCTGCCTGCCTGCCTGCCTGCCTGCCTGCCTGCCTGCCTGCCTGCCAGCCTGCCTGCTTGCCTGTCTCCTTTCCCCACCCCCTCCCCCAGTCCCTTCCTCTCCATTTCTCCCCAATCGCAAAACCAAAAAGAAAATAATACACACATTTTTAAGTATGAGTAATAGGTGGGGGAATCAAAGATAGAAGAGAGAGTGAGAGAGTGAGAGAGGAAGAGAGGAAGAGAGAGAGGCAGGGAGGGAGGGAGGAAGGAAGGAAGGAAGGAAGGAAGGAAGGAAGGAAGGAAGGAAGGAAGGGAGGGAGGGAGGGAGGGGGAGAGAGAGAGAGAGAGAGAGAGAGAGAGAGAGAGAGAGAGAGAGAGAGAGAGAGAGAGAGAGAGAGAGAGAGAGAGAGANTAATGCTGTCCCTTATAAGCGTGGTTTTGTTGAAACATTTAATTAGAAGGAAATGAAGTATTTAGAGAAGTAATTATTCCATATTGGAAAATGTGTAAAGATTTCTGACACTTTTTATTACGTTAATAATGTG
Source organism: Penaeus japonicus (assembly GCA_017312705.2). Taxonomy (NCBI): domain Eukaryota; kingdom Metazoa; phylum Arthropoda; class Malacostraca; order Decapoda; family Penaeidae; genus Penaeus; species Penaeus japonicus. The sequence goes on from BOPN01001571.1 coordinate 181,266, forward strand.
ATTCTGATAATATCAAATTTTAATTTCATATCTTGCGTTGAATAATCATTCATTCTCGGTTATGCTTCCTCAACATTAATAATGCAGGTGTATAAAATCTTATTATACTTTTTTTATTACACTATTCCTTAAGAAAAAAAATGTCATCCCCTCATCTATTCAATTTCAGTTAGACAAAGGACGTATCTATATTTTGAATATTTTCTCTCCATCTAGTGATACAAACGTCATAAGGTGTTTTTTTTTTTTAATACTTTTAAGAAAATATACAATTTTGAAAAAAG
>BOPN01001571.1:186549-189049 GCA_017312705.2 Penaeus japonicus
GCCTCATCCGATGCCGGAAAAAAAATGAATAAAATCGGAAATAAATATGATATTGCAATTCCCAAGGTGGACCTCGCTCAAGCTTTCGCTCAAGCTTTCGCTCTCTGTCTCTGTCTCTGTCTCTGTCTCTGTCTCTGTCTCTGTCTCTGTCTCTGTCTCTGTCTCTGTCTCTGTCTCTGTCTCTGTCTCTGTCTCTGTCTCTCTCGTCCTCAGTCTGATTGTCAGTCTGTTCTGTCTGTTGGTCGGTCGGTCTATCTATCTATCTATCTATCTTGTATCTCTGTCTGTCTACCTCTCTGTCTGTTGGTTCAACTTGTCAGTCTGTTCTGTGCGTTCTGTCAGTCGATCTATCTATCTATCTATCTATCTATCTGTCTGTCTATCTCTCTGTCTGTTGGGTAAACTTGTCATGCTGTCTGTCAGTCTGTTCAGTGCGTTCTGCCAATCGGTCTGCATATCTTTCTATCCTTCTATCTGTCTGTATGCATGTCTGTCGGTCAGCTCGTCTGTCCGTTCTTTTCTATTCTGTTCTGTTTTTCGCTTTTTTTTCTCCTCCTCCTTTTCATCAATTCCGCTTCCCCTCAGTTATCTCTTTCTAGTCCCCTTGCCCTCCTTCCATTGTTGTCATTATACTCCAATTCTTGTAACACAACCGTCTCCACTTCCTCCCTTCCCTCTCCACCCTTCCCCTTCCCCCTCCCACCCTAATTCCCATCCCTTTCCCTACCCCTCGCCTTTCCCTCCTAACCTTCCCCTTACCTTCTCCCTCACCTTCCCCTTTCTTTCCCCCTTCCCCTTCATTTCCCCTCTCCCTACTTCTCTTCTCTTCTCCTTCTCCCTACTCCCTTTCTGTCTTCAGCTTGTCCCCCTCCCCATTCCTTTCCCCCTCTCCTCCACCTTTCCCTTTCCCTTTCCCTTTCCCTTTCCCTTTATCTCTATCTCTATCTTTATCTCTATCTCTCCCTTTCTCTTTCCCTTTCCTTTCCCCCTTCCCTTCCCCCTCCCCTCCCCCTACTCCTCTTCCGTCTTCAGCTCGTCCTTCTCGCTTCCTGCCAAAGGCCAAGACCCGGTGTACAGAAATGCATTTATGGATTTCCTGCGTGGATGTAAACTAGACTGGGGAGAGGGAGAGGGAGAGGGAGAGGGAGAGGGAGAGGGAGAGGGAGAGGGAGAGGGAGAGGGAGAGGGAGAGGGAGAGGGAGGGAGGGAGGGAGGGAGGGAGGAGAGGAGGGGGAGGGAAGAAGGGATGGAAGAAGGGAGAGGGAGGGAGGGAGGGAAGTAGGGAGGGAAAGAGGGAGAGAGAGGAGAGAAAATAGAAAGAGAAAGAGAGAGAGAGGAGAAAGAGGAGACAGGAAGAAAGAAACTGTGAGAGAAAGAAGAGACGGAGGAGGAAGAGCATGCGGGGGAAAAGAACGATGCAATATCCAACAGAAAGAGAAAAAAATCAGACAAATACATGTTCACAAAATAATACCAGAAAAAAGGGCCAGATGTACTTACATGTCTCTATAGAAGTGTGAGTTGTTGTCGCTTATGCTTCGTGTTTTCTCAGCCTTATTTCTATTTCTCTCTTTATTTTTTGTTTTCGTTTTCGCTCTCTCTCTCTCTCTCTCTCTCTTTCTTTCTCTTCCCCTTTTATTCCTCCGGTCGAGAGCGGTGTATCTCGAATTCCCTCACTAGCAAACCCTACCCAAAGGGGACAACACTGTATCAACACTGTAGCACTGACGTAATCACTTCGCGCGCGCACACACACACACCACGCCGCTGGAAGAGAGGAGAAAAAAAGGCGTTAATTACATGGGAAATACAAATAATTACACGTGGATAACGATACTAATAATACCGATACAACATTGACAAATAAAAATGATATCGGTGATAATATTAATAGTAGTAGGAACAGAAACAGCACATAATAGGGATTAAAATTGAGAACAATAACAATAATAGTTAATTGAGTGGTAATGTCGATAATAACAATAATAATCTTATCCTTTTTTTTATTTAAACATTCATTTTCTTGCATCTATAGCCCCCTATAATTGAAAAAATAAGCAACACGAACTGCTGAACACAGACCACAAAAGCCGTAGCAGCGAAACACGCCAGGTGAAAGACATACAGAACACCCTGCACCCTCCCCAATCCCCCCCCCCCCTCCCCTCCACATCCCTCCATGCATCCCCTTTCCTCCCTCCGTCTTCCCCCCTCCCAACCTTCCAACCCTCCTTCCCTACCCCTCCCATCCCTACCCTTCTTCTTCCCTCCCCTCACCCTCTACGCACCCTCCCTCCCTCCCTCCCTCCCTCCCTCCTTGTCCACCTCCCTCTTCCTTCACCCCTCAACTCTCCCCCTTCCCCCCCACCCCCGTTTTCTCCCCCGATTCAGAACCAGTGTAAGATGACTCCCTCCTGTTAAAAAGTACTCAGCACAGCAGGCAAAGACGACCTACCCCTCCCCCTACCCCATCCCCCTCCCTCCCCCCCCTCCCCTCCAT
>BOPN01001571.1:199049-201549 GCA_017312705.2 Penaeus japonicus
CTCCCTCACCCCCTGCCCGTCCCCCGTGCCCTCCCTCACCCCCTGCCCGTCCCCCGTACCCTCCCTCACCCCCTGCCCGTCCCCCGTACCCTCCTCCATCCTCTAACCCTCCACCGTACCCTCCCTGCCCGTCCCTCGTACCCTCTGTTACCCCTCCCCTACCCCCTGATCCCGTCCTACCCCCAACCCTCATCCCTGCGCAATCGCCCCTACCTCTTCCCCTCCCCCTTGCCCCCCCCAGTCTCTTCCCCTTCCCCGTGCCCCCTGTCTGTACCCCTTCCTCACCCTCCAGCCCGAGGCCACTCCCGCCCCCTCCCCCCTTTTCTTCTTAACCTCTTGGAAGGGAGGGAAAGGGAGAAGAAAAGGGCAGAAAGGAGGGAAAAAACATAGAGAAAAGGAGGGAAGGAGAGAAATGAAGTCATACAGTGGATAAGGAAGAGGGATGGATAGCGTGGCCGAATAGAAAGGTAAATAGGAAGAAAAATATAGAGAGAGATTTTGGAAATAATATTTAGAGAAGAGAGTGTGTGAGAGAGAGAAATTGATTTGATTTTGAAAGCGAAAGAGAGAGAGAGAAAGAGAGGGGAGGTGAGGGAGAGGGATAGGGATAGGGATAGGGAGAAGAGGGAGAAAGACAAAGAGAGAGAGAGAGAGAGAGAGAGAGAGAGAGAGAGAGAGAGAGAGAGAGAGAGAGAGAGAGAGAGAATTAGAACCTCATCTACAGTAAACACACCCAAAAAAAAAGAACAGAAGAGACATGAAAAGAAACGAAAGAATTTAACCCTAATACCAAAAAAAAGAAGAAAAAGTCAAAAGAAAAAGTCAAACGACCTCAAAGTGCCACTGAACCTCTCCTCATGCTAATCATACTTTCATCTGCCTATTCAATCACTTCCTGTCAAGCTGATACAGCCGATTTATTTCTCTCTATTTTAATCCCTTCTCCCTCGGTTGCCCTTCATTTATACCTTATGCCTTCTCTCTTTCATTGTCTGTTATCCTATATACACCTGCATTTCATTTCCGTGGCGCTTCATTTCTTTCTTTATCTGTTTACACACCCCCCCTCCCCTTGATATTATAGTGTATTTAAGAACTAATAATCCCCAAAATAGACCTGCCGGTTCATTAATCAATCTATCAGCCACTCGATAAAACAAAATAACTCGTCACCTTCCAAGACAAACTCATAACTGAACGAAATTGACAACCCGGATCATGGCAATTGCTCTCGCGTGAGTTGCCGCTCAGTGATTTTTCATTTTTTTTTTACACGATGTGGTGGTGATGATGATGATTGATGGTGGTGATGATGATGATGATTGATGGTGGTGGTGATGATGATGATGATTGATGGTGGTGGTGATGATGATGATGATTGATGGTGGTGGTGATGATGATGATTGATGGTGGTGGTGATGATGATGATGATTGATGGTGGTGGTGATGATGATGATTGATGGTGGTGGTGATGATGATGATGATGGTGGTGGTGATGATGATGATGATTGATGGTGGTGGTGATGATGATGATTGATGGTGGTGGTGATGATGATGATGATTGATGGTGGTGGTGATGATGATGATTGATGGTGGTGGTGGTGATGATGATGATTGATGGTGGTGATGATGATTGATGATGGTGGTGGTGATGATGATGGTGGTGGTGATGATGGTGGTGATGGTGTGGTGATGATGATTGATGATGGTGGTGATGGTAATGGTAATGATGATGATGCTTATGCTGATGATGGCGATGATGATGATCAGGAGGAAGAGGAGGAGGAGGAGGAAGATAATGATAATGATAATAATACGGATAAGGATAAGGATAATGATGCTAATGGTGATAACAATAATCAAAATAGTGCCAATATAAACAACAACAAACACACAAAATCCCCATAACAACCCCAACCCCACCCACCTCAACACGCCATCACAACCCCCACAAAACCCAAATAAACTTACACCCATTGCCATTTCTCAAAGACCAATTCGACGGAATCATAATTATTGTGTCCCTTGACTTGTGAGTGCTGGCATACGAGGCATAGGCAAGGTAACCAGCCACCCCACACATTATGGCAACGCATATGAGGACAGGGGCATATACCCTCCACCATGCCCCTTCCCTTCTAGCTTCGTGTTCTCGATTCAATGGATTTGGCGCCATTTTTTTTTAGTTTTAGTTGAGGTCTTTATGTGTGTTTGTTATTCATCTTTATTCATATTTCTGTACGTGTATGTGCTTTTCTTTAGATTATTATTATTGTTCTTTACTCTCATTGGAGGGATGTTTTCTCGTTTTGACATTGTGGGGTTATATAACTTTTTTTTTTTGTCTCGTTTCTTTCTTTCTTTCTTTTACTTGCGGATGTACTGGTTTTCTTTTCTGATTAATACGTTCTCTTGTTTTCCTGCTAATTTATTTCAAACATTTAATTTGTATTCGAATTTTAGATGTCAGCAATTTCTTTCTCCATGAAGTTATCACCAT
>BOPN01001571.1:204049-211549 GCA_017312705.2 Penaeus japonicus
GTGTGTGTGTGTGTGTGTGTGTGTGTGTGTATATATATAAAAGAAAGGACCGAAATAAGCTCATACAGAAGCCTCTTGTTAATCTAATTAACATTAAGAATAGGGCGACGGAATTCAGTATTAACATCCGCTACATTCCTCTCCACATCTCTTTCTCTGTCCTTCGCTCTCTTTTTCTCTCTCTATTCCTCTTTCTCTGTTTCGTCCCCCCCTCCCGCCCAAGCCAGCCTGCCCCCCCCCACTACAAGCGCAATCACAAGCCGTGCCTCTCCCTAGTCTCCGCTCGGCGTGACACGAGGCATCGACAACAGTGCCATTTAAATCCCTTTAAATTGGAGCTAATCAGTGGCACAATGGCAACACGCAGCTCGAGACGACATGGCACTACCCCTCACCCCACCTCCCCTCTCCCCCTCCCACTCGTACACCGGTGAAGAGGGGGGGTCCTTATCTTATCTCTTCGTCACTATTCTCCTTCTTTATCGGCATTTTTTTGGTAAACTTGATAATTGGTTATTTTTGTCCTGACAGGGGTGGTCATAATAAAAAATAAACGCTATAATAGTAACAAGGATTTCCGGTGGTACCACTACTATCCTTATCATTTCATTACATTTATTACCATCACTACAATCATTACGATCACCGATCTTACCAAAATCAACGTTATCATCAATAACTATTATCATCACCACTGTCTCTACATGTCCATCTCTCTACTTCCCTCAGCCTTCTCGTCTCCATCACCCTCATCACCACCACTCCTCATCACCATCACCATCATCACCACAGCATCCCCATCTAGCGCGACTCGCCAGCGCAGTTCGCGTCGAAAGGAAATGAGCTTGGTAATCAAGAGAAGTGAGCTTAATAAGCCTCGCTTGAGCTCTTGACGCACCTGTCTTTATCATCAACAGATCATCAACTTATCTTATATATGTTGGCGATGAATTCAACCTGTCTATCTATGTTGTATTATACCAGATGCACAAGTAAACAAATAGATGCAACAACACAAACAAACATAAATCATCCACGGTTATCCAACGATAAGGCTGAGTGAGTAATACTCGCATTTTATCACACCTAATTCCGATAAGAAATAAAATGTATATATATGTCAACAAACCGAATACCCAAAATAAAATACATATAAGAAAGACAAACAAGCAAACAGTATACAAACCTTCACGTGGCAAAAATAAAAAATAAAAAATAAAAAAATAAATAAATAAATAAATAATTAAAATAAATAAATAAAATAAAGTTAACTTCTCAAAGAAAGTTTTCCCCTCGCTCTCGCCTCCGCTCCTCCAATCAGCCACCATAAATAAATTTTCCAATCTATCGCATGATCTACCGCATGGGTTAACCACCCCGATGCAAACAAGCACAACGGTTAACAGTGGCAGCATGATTCATCTTTATCAGGACGATGCGACGCCTTATTTGGGGATAATGCGACGAGCAAAGACTCTCACCGTTATCACGCACTCATGTAAATACGTATGGCTTATTTATCTGACAGTTAGAGGGAGAGAGAGAGAGAAAGATGGAGAGAGAGAGAAAAAGGGAGATGGAGATGGAGATTGATATGGGGGGGAGGGAGGGAGGGAGAGAGAGAAAAAAAAGAAGAGAATAAAGTATTAAAAATATGACGAAAATAAGAGAAACGAGAGAAAAAAAAACAGAAACAGAAACAAAACGCAGACAAGAGATAGCACGCACGACACACACACACACACATACTAAAAAAACACCCCCCTTCCCCCCAAAAAAAAAAAAATCAATACCAGAAAACGCAATACGGAAAACCTCCCCATCACAAACCAACAGGCAAGGAAGGGAGAGCGGCGCGCGAGGGAGATAGCATAACTTGAGGTAACTGCCCATTTCCGGCGTGTGAACATGCCCGGCCGCCCGTATGGACCGGGCTGCTCATTCAAACTTTAGTCCACCTTTCTCTCTCGAGCCATCCTTTGCTCCACTTTATGGCTTTATTAGTATTTCGTTTCTATGTATCTTTTTGTTTGTATATTCTCTGATTATGGTCTGGCTTGCGTTTTCGATGTCTGTCTGTCTATACCTGTCTGTCTGTCTTTCTCATATTGGCTCTTCCCCATTCTCATTTATTTTCTCACTTCTGACTATGCCTCTTATCTTTTCCCTTCTCTCTCCTCCTATTTCTTACAATTTTTCTCCTCCCTCATACGCTCTTTCATCTCACACTACCTATTCTCTAATGCCTTCTCTCTCCTTCCTCTCTTCTCACAGTGCCTCTCCTCTCTTCTCACAATCCCTCTCCTCTCTTCTCACAATCCTTCTCTCTTCTTTCTCCTCCTTCCTCTCTTCTCTCTCTTCCTTCCCGTCTTATCACAATCCCTCTCCTCCCTCCTCTCTTCTCACCATCCTTTTTCTCTCTCCTCTCCTCCCCGCTCCCCCCACTCCTGCGCCGCTGCCTCCTCTGTACCAACGAACCTTGCTATTAACACACGCCCGCTCGTAATCATGCAGCGATCGCTCGATTTGATGGGCGCCGTTTTGGTGGCGGTTCGCACTCGCCAACCCGGGATTTCTATATTTATCGCGTATGGCGTTCAGAGTATCGGTACTTTTGAACGTGTTCTTTTCTCAACGACTTTTGTCCCGGCGTTTCCATGTTTCTCTTCGCTTCTTTTCCTTCTCTGGCTTGTGTTTGCTTTCTTTATCGGTTCTTCTTGGTTGCCTTCTTTCATGGCACGGGGAGATAGATGTCTCGGCGAGCGAATTCGACTAAGTGAATAATGGCCGACGATTCGAATTTTTCCTTCGATTGAGAAACCTATTACATTTCGACGCGGCAAGAGCGTGAGAATGTGACTAACCGGCAACTCGGTGTCCACAGCCCAACGGTCACATCATGCATTAATTTGTTTGTTCGCATTGTTTGCCTGTGAAAACATTTCCATTGTAAAACGCGATACAGAATGCATTTATTGCGCTGTGCAGCAGCCCATAGACCTATGCCATGTACACATTAAAATGCATGAATAATCAGAGTCTACATAAAACCATCAAACAACGAAAAGCAAAACGCCAACTTTCAAAACCAACAACAATCACATACGCACAAATCCAAAGAGATACGACACTCCTCTACGATCTACTCCTGGCACTAATCTGCGACGTCCTGCCTGTACTACAGCAGCGGCTTATATCGACTGAAGGAAGGAGATTATTAATGGTTACAAACACGTAATGGCGCTGACATCCGCCGAGGGACAGCGGAGAGAGAGACATCAGGGTGTGTGTGTGTGGAGAACCTGATACTCATTTAAGCTTCATCGTTTCTTGCTTCGGCTGATTTCTTCTTCTTCTTCTCCGCCTCCTTTCCTTGATTCGCTCTTTCTTTCTTACTCTCTTTCTCTCTTATTAATTAACGTTATTGTTGGATGTCGCCACTTTTTTTGTTTTCATTTTGCCCCGTTTGTTGTTTCCTCCTCTTTTCACCTGCCTGCCTGCCTACCTGTCTGTCTGCCTACCTGTCTGTCTGTCTCTCCTGAGAGTGAGTGAGTGAGTGCTTGTGGGTGCGTGTGTATGTGCGTGTGCGTGTATTTCCGTCCTTGTATGCTTGTGCTTACATATGCAACATTATGCATGTTTACGCGTTTTCCTGCCAAAACCCCGTCAACGCGTTAAACTTGGCCGTAAGTAGAGTGTTTTTGTCCGACCTTCCGCCTTTTATAAATATTAGTGAAACGCACACAATGCCCGATGCTGCTGCCCCGTGCGAGAGGCTCTGTTTATAATCCCAATTGGGCCTCGCTTCGTAGTCTTTCTCGCTGATTATCACTGGTTAGGCTCGCTCGTAGGATTAGGTGAAGTACAGACGCGCTGGGGCACATGTTAATATGACGGAGGGAGAGGGAGAGGGAGAGGGAGAGGGAGAGGGAGAGAGAGAGAGAGAGAGAGGGAGAGAGAGAGAGAGAGAGAGAGAGAGAGAGAGAGAGAGAGAGAGAGAGAGAGAGAGAGAGAGAGAGAGAGAGAGAGAGAGAGATACGCAATAAAAGAAACAGACAGCATAAAAAGAGATGACGACAAAAAGGGAGCGGGAGAGGGGAAAAAAAGTGAGTGAAATTATGTGTTTACCGTCTAGAAGCTTCCGGACTGCCAACCGCCAGGCGCTGGTGTGTGACACTCTGGAGATGGCAGTTCAGGCGTCACTTCATCGGAATCTGTCACGTCAGGCATGCTTGACACTCGCATGACAGGTAAACCGAAGAGCGCATGCGGAACTAACATGGTGTGTGAACTATGGCGAGTCATGACGAAGGAGTCTAGGTCAGTTTTTTTTTCTTCTTTGGGGGGGTTCCGTTTTGAATTGCTCTCTTTATCGCTCCTCCTCCTCTCCCCCCCCCCTCTCTCTCTCTCTCTCTCTCTCTCTCTCTCTCTCTCTCTCTCTCTCTCTCTCTCTCTCTCTCTCTCTCTCTCTCTCTCTCTCTCTCTCTCTCTCTCTCTCTCTCTCTCTCTCTCGCTCACTCTCATCAATAAACTTGCTAAAGTATATACGTCTGTATCAGTCTGTTTCTCTGCAATTTTTCCCTCATTCTTTCCCCTCACCCCCCCCCCCACACACACAAATAAAGGATATCAACAACAAATTGGAAAAAAACAACAAAAAAACGAAAAACAAAAGTGACTCCGACTAAACCCTTTAACCCTCCCTCGACCCACCCACCCTCCCCCTCCCTCGAGCCTCACCCCCCACGCCCACCCTCGAAATAAATTCGCTTGAAAGCAATTACACCAATCCTTCTTCTTTGGCTTCGCTGGCCGATGAAGGTCGAAGCGTGGAGGGGGGTGGGGTGAGGGGAGGGGGCGGGGCGGCATTCCCTCCCAATCACGCCCCTAAGCCCCTGGGGAGGCGAGGGGCTTAGGGCACGACGACTCAGCTGACCCCGTCCTCCTCGGTAGGAGCCCCTGCCTTCAAGCACACCGAAATCATATATATACATAAAAGTATAGCAATAATAATAATAATAACAATAAAATAAAAGTAATGATAATGATAATAACGATGAAATAATAATTATGATAATAATAATGACAATGAAATAATAATAATTATAATAAGAATTATAAAAATTTATTTCCATGAACTATTAATAAGTGGCTCCTGCCTCTCTTGTTTTGCATAGGCATGTTGAAGTGCATTCAGGTAAGCAGGTACAAATGCGTGTACACGTGAACGCACTTAGTCACAGACAGACACAAAAACACATACATACTTTAAAAATAACCATACACACACATTACAAACACACACAGATGAAATAAGATAAAAACATAAGCACATACAAACCCACCATACAAGCCGTATTTCATAATAGCCTTGAAATCGGATGGCAATAGCTTGCAACTTCGCAAGACCATCAGTAAAACTAAGAATGGCGTCTGCAGTGACAATAATGACGATGTTATTAAGGGTAACGACAAAAAACAAAATAGTGATAGCAAGGGCAGTGACATGATAACAGTGATTACACAACAGATATCACCATTACCATTACTACTATGAACGTTACAGGTCAATTGTAATTTATATAATTTATGGAATAAAGTTTCTTTTATATTATTATTACTACTATTATTGCCGTTGTCAACGTCATCAAACACTAACGGTAACAATTAAAACAATAACAACATAAATACAAAAAATAAAAATAACAACGTTAAAATAACACCACCAACGGTAACCACAACCTTCGTCCTGATTCACGACCCCCGCCTTCCACTCTTACCTCCCCCTCCCCTCCCACCACCCCCTATACATCCCCTCCCCCTAAAACTCGGATTCAACGACTGCAACTCGGAATCCCCCCTCCTCCCTCGTCCTCCCCCTCCTCCTTCCTCTTCCTCCTCCTCCCTTCTCCTCCTTCTCCTCCTTCTCCTACCCTCTCCCCCGTCCTCCCACCCACCCCCTACCCCCAGTCAGCTGAAGTTGCATTAACTGACCAAACTTCGCCGGGCTGCGTGCGATACAGCCCAGATTTCACAAAGACCTTGAAATCAGGGTGGGTTCAATCAGAGGGGGGGGGGGGCTTTTTTGTATGATGACGGCGGTGGTGGTGATGGTGGTGTATGTGGTGACGGTGGTGGTAGTGTATGTGCTGATGGGTGGTGGTAGTGTAGGTGGTGATGGTAGTGGTAGTAAGGTGATGGTGTTTGTGGGGATGGTGGTGCTAGTGGTGATGGTGGCGATGGTGATAGTGGTGTTTATGGCGATGGTGGTGTTTGTGGTGATGGTGGTGGTAGTGTATGTGGTGATGATAGTGGTAGTGTATGTGCTGATGATAGTGGTAGTGTGGTGATGGTGTTTGTGGCGATGGTGGTGTTAGTGGTGATGGCGGCGTTGATGGAGACACTTGTGGTGATAGTGGCGATGGTGATAGCGGTGTGGGGGTTAACGAAAAGACCGAACAAATGTAGAAGAACGCCTCGAAAACACATACAAAAACTCAAGGCAGACAAAATAGAAGAAGAAGAAGAGGAAGAAGAAGAAGAGGAAGAAGAAGGAGGAGGATAAGAAGAAGGAAGATAATAAGAGACGAATTCTTGAGTTAAAGACTAAACCGCCAAGAATCCGCCGAAGATATCCTCTCAAGAACCTTTCCTTTAAGACGCGTTTCAAGAGGAGCGAAGGAGGAGAGAGAAGGGAGAGAGAGAAGAGAGAGAGAAGAGAGAGAGAAGAGAGAGAGAAAAGAGAGAAGAGAGAGAAGAGAGAGAGAGAGAGAGAGAGAGAGAGAGAGAGAGAGAGAGAGAGAGAGAGAGGGAGAGAGAGAGAGAGAGAGAGAGAGAGAGAGAGAGAGAGAGAGAGAGAGAGAGAGAGAGAGAGAGAGAGAGAGAGAGAGAGAGAGAGAGATAGAGAGAGAGGGAGAGAGAGAGAGAGAGAGAGAGAGAGAGAGAGAGAGAGAGAGAGAGAGAGAGAGAGAGAGAGAGAGAGAGAGAGAGAGAGAGAGAGAGAGAGAAAGCGAGAGAGAGAGAGGGGGGAAGCGAGAGAGAGAGAGAGAGCAAGCGAGAGAGAGAAAGCAAGTGAAAGATAGATAGATAGAGAGAAAGAGAAGTGAGAGAGGAATACAGACTCCCTTGCAGTTCCTTTGGCTCTGGCGGAGATCGCGGCCTGGCCCGCTCCGGTGGCTATTTCTCACTCCTTCTCGCTCCTTCTCCCTCTCCATCCTTATCTCTCTTTCCCTCCTTCCCTCCCTCCCTCCCTTCCCCACTCTTTCTCTCTCGTGCCTGAATCTCTAATATCCTTCCTCAGCCTATCCTTTGAGCCATAATAGATCAAGAGATTTTTGGGCTCTTTCATGCGCCTCTGTGTGTGTGTGTGTGTGTGTGTGTGTGTGTGTGTGTGTGTGTGTGTGTGTGTGTGTGTGTGTGTGTGTGTGTGTGTGTGTGTGTGTGTGTGTGTGTGTGTGTGTGTGTGTGTGTGTGTGTGTGTGTGTGTGTGTGTGTGTGTGT
>BOPN01001571.1:216549-221549 GCA_017312705.2 Penaeus japonicus
GGGAGAGGGAGAGGGAGAGGGGAAGGGAGGGAGAGGGAGAAGGGAAGGGAGGGAGAGGGAGAAGGGAAGGGAAGGGAGGGAGAGGGAGAAGGAAAGGGAGGGGGAAGGGGGGAAGGAAAGAGAGGGAGAGGGAGAGGGAGAAGGGAAGGGGAGGGAGGAGGAGGAGGATCAGGAGGAGGAGGAGGAGCAGAAGGAGGAGGAGGAGAGAGAGCGTAGTGTAAACTCGTTGTTTGCATATTATTGCATGGTATACTCAAGCACAAGTCCATGACGGCAAACAACAAAATGCTGAGGGTAAACAAAGACCAACATTGTGTCTCTATCTCTCGGTCGGCTTACTTTGCAAGAGAGAGAGAGAGAGAGAGAGAGAGAGAGAGAGAGAGAGAGAGAGAGAGAGAGAGAGAGAGAGAGAGAGAGAGAGAGAGAGAGAGAGAGAGAGAGAGAGAGAGAGAGAGAGAGAGAGAGAGAGAGAGAGAGAGAGAGAGAGAGAGAGAGAGAGAGAGAGAGAGAGAGAGAGAGATGACGAAGAAAGGAAGAAAGGTGAGAAGAGAGGATAAATGGGAACGAGTTAAAAAAAAAATTATATATATCATTATGATGATAATACCGTTACTACTATTACTACAACTGCTATCATCCATAGCAACAACAACAATAACAATAATAACAATAACAATAAAAACAATAATAATAATCATAATAATAACTGTAACAACAACAAAATTAACCAAACAACAACAATAACGATAACAACTACGATCACCACAACAAAACGCAGAGAGAAAGTTTATTGCATCAAGCAACTGATCCCACCACACTCGGCTACCCACCCTTCCGACCCTTCCACCCTTAGCAACCATCTGCCACTCGAGCCCACCATCTGTCCATTCAGCTCCTCCGCTCCAACCCACCACCTGCAGCCCCCCCAATCCCCCCCCCCCCCCGCCCCCGAGTTATGCACTAGAGGAGCCATCTGTCAAGTGAACCCGGACGCCCATTGAAAGATGAAACATCTGTCATGAATCACCTGTTGTCAATCACCTGCTCATCCATACTGAGCACCACCTGCCACAGCTCAACCATCGTCCACCTGGGCCGTCTGCAATCCTTCATTCTTACAGTCTTACTTCCCCTCTCCTTCCCATCCCCTTCCCCTTCCCTTCCCCTCCCCTTCCCTTCCCCTTCCCTCCCTTCCCCTACCCCATATGCTTCTTCTCTTGCCACCCTTTGCGTCTTAGTCTCCCTTTTTCTTTCTATCCCTTGTCCCTCCCCCCCCTTCCCACCTTCTTTCCCCTTTCCTTTTCCCTTCCCTCCACCTTCCTCCTCCATCTCCCTTTCTCCTCCTCTTCCCTTCCTCCCTCAACCTTTTCCTCCTCCTCCCTCCCTCCATCCACCTTTCTCCACCTTCCTCCTCCCTCTCCCTTTCCCTTCCGTCTACCTTCCTCCTCCCCCCCTCCACCCCCCCGCCCCTCGGTAAATGTCTTACAGGATGCCTTATCACGTAAATATTTAACCACTGCTTGCCATTGCCTCCCGTGTCTGCTTGTCTGCTTGCTTGTGGAGCGCTCCTTGGTGTCCGATATTTTAGGTTTGTTTGGCCGCTGCTTGTGCTGTTTCTTCCTCCGTTTCCTGGCCTTAGCTGTAGATTTACCAGTCCTGTAGGCCTATTATTTTTTGTCTCTTTATTGGGTCTTTGGCCTGCCACTCGGATTTCTGATGCCGCTTCTTCTCCCTCTTCTCACCTCTTCCCCACTTCCTCTTTCCATCCCTTACTCTTCCTCTTCTCTCTCTCCTTTCCTCATCCCTCTTCTCCTTCTCCCTTTCCTCATTTTCTCTATCCTCTTCTTTCCTCAAACCCTCCTCTCTCTTCTCTTCCTCTCTTTCCTCCATCTTCCTTCAGCACTTCATATTATATCCCTTACTCTCCCTCTCCCACCTCCACTTCATTTCCTACCTCCTCTAGCTCTCTCTCTCATTTCTCCTTCCTCCACCCTCTCTTTCCTCCTCCCCCCACCCTCCCCTACTCCCTCGAATTCCCCACCTCCCTTCCCCCGCCTCCTCGAAGACAGGAAATGCGATCATCCAAAGATAAGGTCAGGTAACAGTGAGAAATACACGTAAACCGTTTCAGGGCAGACATATCTCCGGGAATTTCAGTAACGTACAATAGCCGCAGTCACGATAAAACTTCACTCTGGACAAAAATAAATAATTCAACATAATAATAAATACGAGTATCTCGGCAAAGCGAGGAGAAAAAACGGTGGTTACCGACATTAATACGAGGTATTATATGTAAATGAATATTAATTATACGGGATAAAAGCTGATGATAATCATGTGAAACAAATTGTGTATAACATGAAGCTTACTAAGTAAGAGTGTGTGTGTGTGTGAGTTTGTATGTTTGAGTTTGAGTTTGTGTGCGCGTGCGCGTGCGCGTGTGCGTGTGCGTGCGCGTGTGCGTGTGCGTGCGCGTGTGCGTGTGCGTGTGCGTGTGTGTGTGTGTGTGTGTGTGTGTGTGTGTGTGTGTGTGTGTGTGTGTGTGTGTGTGTGTGTGTGTGTGTGTGTGTGTGTGTGTGTGTGTGTGTGTGTGTGTGTGAGTGAGTGTGTGTGTGTGTGTACTTGAATAAACAATATAGGCATAAAGGTACCAACAGCATGTGAGAAGCGAAAAACCCGACATCCCTAGCGCATGCCTCCCCCCCCCTCCCCGCCTCCTCTCCTCACCTGTAACACATACCCAACCTGTCCACCACTCCTTTCCCTCCCTCCCCCTCTCCCCCCTCCACCTACGTACGGTACCCCCCCACCTCCCAGCGCCCCCGGATCTGCGACTACCCATAAACCATCACCAGCTGCCCAGATGGTCGCCTCGCCCGTGTTGTTTCAAGGCGAAGGTCGCCCATCGCCGCCCCTCCCTGCGCGCGAGGAAGGGCCTCCAAATTTTGCCGTTACAACAGGGAAGGTGGGGGGGAGGGGAGGGGGAGGGGGGTTCTGACGGGATCCTACGTCCTCCTCCTCCTCCTCCCCCCTCTCCCTCTCTCCCTCCCCCACTAGCCCACTCAAAACCCACCGCCCACCTTACCCATCCCACAGTCCATAAGGTTCATCCCGCCATAGGCTCGCGCAGGACTATCGACGTTAAGAGCGTAGGGATACCTAGCCGCACGTTGCTTTTTTATTATTATTCCAACGGCTGGGTTACACCATCTAAGATCACAAACAAACAAACACAGCCGTCGTTTCAGACGCACCTTTGCTAGCCTAACGTTCATTCCGGGCCCCTCCCCCCTCCCCACCCCCTCGCAAGGAAAAAACAAAATAAAACGAAGGCAGAAAAGAACATAATATTCTCTCTATTACAGAACCCACTCTATGGCACTACCGCCCGAGGTGCCACGTAGGGCATTTTATCCCGCGCGGTACGGGCAGGAGACGCTACAAAAGGCTTAAGATTTCGCCCCAGCATCTTGCGCTATCTGCAGTCTCTCCTCTTGGGTAAAAATACATCCCAAATAGAATAATAATGACGATGATGGTGAGATGAGACGGAGACCAAAAAAAATCAATACAAAATAAGAAAAATAAGGAAGAAATGAGGAGACAGGCAAAGGCGATGCACACCATTTGTATTTATTTGTTCTTGTAGTCCCCGAGGTGAAGACAATCTTAGAGGAAGTTTTATTATTTTGTTATTCTCCTTCTCACTGTTACGCTTTCTCCCCCGCCCCCCGACCACTTTTCTTAGTCTCCCTTTCTTCTCTTCTTCTTCTCGCAATTCTCTTGTGTCTCACCTTTACCACAGAGCTTTTCCATCCTTTTCATATCACAATATAATCATCGCAAACCACATTTCATTTGCATAATTTCCCCAGACCTTCCCTTCCCCCATCTTACACAGCTCCCCTATCGATTATATCTCTCCCTTATTCTTTATCACCTGCTTTACCCCCTCCCTCTCCCCCTCTCCCTATTATTCCTTATTACCCATTCCATCGAATTCGTTACCTGTTTCCCTATCCTTCACTATTACCATTTATTATTTCTCTTTTTCCTTCTCCAGTCTTCCCTCCTTTACTTCTCGTCTCCATCAACACCGTTCCAAGCATCCTATTTTATTTCGCCTTCTTCTTTATCATCTTCCTTCCTGCTTCCTGTCTGTCTGTCTGTCTGTCTATATCTATCTGTCTGTGTCTATATGTATGTCTGCCTCGGTCTGTTTGTCTCCGTTTCTGACTGTCTGTCGATCTGTCTGCCTGCCTCATTGTCTGTCTGTCTGCCTGCCTGTCTGTCTGTTTGTATATGTATGTCTGTCTGTCTGTCTGTCTGTCTGTCTGCCTGCTTGTCTGCCTGTCCGTCTGTGTCTATGTCTTCTCTAAGTTACGATGAATGCACAGGCCCCGAGAGAAAATGGAACTACCCTTTCTTGCACATGGAGAAGGCTGTGAAAGACGATTTCATTGATCTTATAATTAAATGCATTTTTATAGACACACGCGTCATTGTGTGTGTGTGTGTGTGTGTGTGTGTGTGTGTGTGTGTGTGTGTGAGAGAGAGAGAGAGAGAGAGAGAGAGAGAGAGAGAGAGAGAGAGAGAGAGAGAGGACAGAGACAGAGAGAGACACAGAGAGAGACAGAAGAGGGCAGAAAAGTTGAGAGAGAGGGCAGAGTGAGAGAGACAGAGAGACAGGAGAGACAGAGGGCAGGGAGAGACAGAGAGACAGAGAACAGAAGAGAAGACAGAGAACAGAGAGATAGAAGAAAGAAAGAAAGAAGAGAGAGAGAGAGAGAGAGAGAGAGAGAGAGAGAGACAGACAGACAGACAGAGAGAGAGAGAGAGAGAGAGAGACAGACAGAGAGAGAGAGAGACAGACAGACAGAGAGAGAGAGAGAGAGAGAGAGAGAGAGAGAGAGAGAGAGAGAGAGAGAGACAGAGAGAGAGAGAGAGAGAGAGAGAGAGAGAGAGAGAGAGAGAGACAGACAGAGAGAGAGAGAGAG
>BOPN01001571.1:241549-246549 GCA_017312705.2 Penaeus japonicus
TCCCTCTCCCTCTCTCTCGCTCTCTCTGTCCTTTTCTCTCTCTCTCTCTCTCGCTTTCTCTTTAGGCTATAGTCAAGTGGGAACACACTGTTTGATTGCAACTTGGAACTCGTGTGGAGAAGAAGTCGTTTCTCTGCTGCAGCAGGTTATTAACTTGTAGTCAGCCCAATGTTACACTTGCCTCCAGCTGGTCGTGCTGGTGGAGGAGTTCTTCACGACCCAACACTTGGTCTCTCTATCCCCGTCTCTATCCTCTGGCTCAGTTGTTCTTATCTACCTTGGATATCAATTTAGAGTTGTCTGCATCAATGTGCAACCAACATTATTATACTCTCATTTCCGGAACCCTTTTAGCTAAAGATGGAAAGAGCTTCTACTTCTGAGCGGACATACAGCAAACGCAAAGGCGATGAATCCAAAGGATGAGTATCAATGCCATGGACACATTACCTAAGATGGACACAGGTAACAACAACTACAAGTGGTTTTACAATATTGATACAAGTATTAATAGCTATAGGTAGAAGGCAAACACTGAACGGGGTTTAATTTCTGAATCCGGATTCTAAATACCTAGACAAAATTGGACTTCAAAAACACTGTTGCAATATGGGCTAAATAAGGATCCGGGTGACAAGTGACAAGCTTGATGAAATGACCACGACTATTCACCCAACTAACGATCAGCGAGCGATCAATGCGACCGTCTATAAAAGAGCTTAGAGAAAAAAAATGTTTAAAAAATACTTGGAAAAAAAGAGGACCAGAACAACGCGGTCCAAAGTACTTATGCGATCACTGACAGACTCAACGATCGTGTGTCAACACTTGAAGAACAAATTAAAGATAGAGGACGGAACACTGCAGCTGCGTTAGTCGGGATTATTTCAGCCTTCCTCCCATATGAGACCAGATGCCTTCCCAAAGTCTCTCAAGCAAAATGAGAATAGATAACTCTCGAATGAATACTCTTAATGGTATTTTACGCATTGATGATGTTAATTCACATGTCAAAATTTCAGCTGATGCTTCCCTGAAGTACATGGGCGATTGTGCACTAATTCCGACGAGGAAAATAAGCCGGACTTCACCAGCCCCGTGGGTGATCGATGACATCAAAGCTGCAATGAAAGACAAGAACCAACTTAGAACCTTACTTAGATCAGTAGGGTCAATATGACTTTACGTTTATTGCAAAGGAGGAAAGAAACGAGTAAGGTTACTCATCGGTAAAGTAAAAGAAGAGGATTTTAAATGAAGGTGAATGATATTGCAACACGGTGGAAAACTATCAAGAAGATTATACGTGATACTCAGTGTAATTCTTAACAAGTAATTGATTACAATAACTTGAAGGAAAGAGCAGAGGGATTTTTTTTTCTACAAGTGCTGGTAAACATCGCAAGCAATTCTGAATTTAAATTACTGAAACTAATCATGAAAGATTCCACAGTTCCAACAATAATTTATAATAATAATAATAATACATAGAGTCTAAAGAATTCATTACTTGTTTTGCTAATATATTACATAGGGCATGCTGATTCATATGGTGAGAATTAGGGATGAATATGCAAATTTATATGAAAACATGAATGAATAGATAGATAAAAAAAGTGAGAAGAAAGGAAATATATACATACATATCACACACATGTATTTGCATGTATATTATGAATTTTCATACGAAAGAAGTCAAACAGAAAACATTCATTATTCTTTAAAGGATTATATATTTCATCAATTGTCAGAAAATCTTTTTATCCTCTCAACTTTTTTTTCTATTACTATTTTATCCTTTCTTTGTCGGTAAAGATTTTCCTTTATGTGTTTTTTTTAGCTGTCGATGTTTTTCCTCAATAACTCTTGACAGTATTTTCCCTTTGTTACTTCGTATTTTGTGCTTTTATATGTTGTTCTCTCACCCCGTGGAGAAGCATCGGTAACTTATATAATAATAATGATAATAATAAAGATAATGATAACAATAATAATTATCATAATTACAACAACAACAACATTATGATAAAATAATAATAATAATAATAATAATAATAATAATAATAATAATAAAATAATAATAACAAATCAAGAAAAGAGAAGGAAGAAGCCCCCCCCCCCAAAAAAAAAAAAAAAAAAAAAAAAAAAAAAAACAAACCCAGAGAAAGTAAATATAGTCGCATGACCAACCCGGAAGGTCGAAGGTGAGCCAGTCCAAGCCACATAACACAAGACTCGTCCTCCAAGTGGTTGCAATGGACTCCAGTGTGACGCTGTTGAGACACAATTATCTCGGGAGAAAGGAGATTATTGAAGGGAGGGCGAAATAAAAGACATTTCTCGTTAGCTGGGTTCTTGGTGGAAAAATGGATTGGCGAAGGATTTCGAAAATGAGCATTGTGAAAAGGGTTGGTTGAGAAGACAGTAACGTAACGACGATAGGATGTTACTCTTTCTGTTCTTTTTTTTTTTCTTTTTTTTTGTCTTTCTTATGATTAGATTATTTCTTAACGTTCAATTTTCAGAAACAGAAAAAAATAGAAAGACAATAACATAACGAGGATAGAATGTTACTCTTTCTGTTTTTTTTTTTCACTCTTTTCTTTTATTTTGTCTATATTATGATTAGATTATTTCTTAACGTTTTCAGAAACAGAAGAAAAGACTAAAAGGGAACGATGGATTAAAATTCGAATATCAATGTACCTTTTTGTAAAACACATAAGGCGAACTTGAATAACAAACTTAAAAAGTCACAGTGGCAAAGACTCAATCCACTGTGACAAAGACTCAATCCACAGTGACAAAGACTCAATCCACTGTGACAAAGACTCAATCCACAGTGACAAAGCCTCAATCCACAGTGACAAAGACTCAATCCACAGTGACAAAGACTCAATCCACAGTGACAAAGACTCAATCCACAGTGACAAAGACTCAATCCACAGTGACAAAGACTCAATCCACAGTGACAAAGACTCATTCCACAGTGACAAAGCCTCAATCCACAGAGACAAAGACTCAATCCACAGTGACAAAGCCTCAATCCACATAGACAAAGCCTCAATCCACAGTGACAAAGACTCAATCCACAGTGACAAAGACTCAATCCACAGAGACAAAGCCTTAATCCACAGTGACAAAGACTCAATCCACAGTGACAAAGCCTCAATCCACAGTGACAAAGCCTCAATCCACAGTGACAAAGACTCAATCCACAGTGACAAAGACTCAATCCACAGTGACAAAGACTCAATCCACAGTGACAAAGACTCAATCCACAGTGACAAAAACTCAATCCACAGTGACAAAAACTCAATCCACAGTGACAAAAACTCAATCCACAGTGACAAAGACTCAATCCACAGTGACAAAAACTCAATCCACAGTGACAAAGCCTCAATCCACAGAGACAAAGCCTCAATCCACAGTGACAAAGACTCAATCCACAGTGACAAAGCCTCAATCCACAGAGACAAAGCCTCAATCCACAGTGACAAAAACTCAATCCACAGTGACAAAGCCTCAATCCACAGAGACAAAGCCTCAATCCACAGTGACAAAGACTCAATCCACATAGACAAAGCCTCAATCCACAGTGACAAAGACTCAATCCACAGAGACAAAGCCTCAATCCACAGTGACAAAGACTCAATCCACAGTGACAAAGACTCAATCCACAGTGACAAAGACTCAATCCACAGTGACAAAGCCTCAATCCACAGAGACAAAGCCTCAATCCACAGTGACAAAGACTCAATCCACATAGACAAAGCCTCAATCCACAGTGACAAAGACTCAATCCACATAGACAAAGCCTCAATCCACAGTGACAAAGACTCAATCCACAGTGACAAAGCCTCAATCCACAGTGACAAAGACTCAATCCACAGTGACAAAGACTCAATCCACAGAGACAAAGCCTTAATCCACAGTGACAAAGACTCAATCCACAGTGACAAAGCCTCAATCCACAGTGACAAAGCCTCAATCCACAGTGACAAAGACTCAATCCACAGTGACAAAGCCTCAATCCACAGTGACAAAGACTCAATCCACAGTGACAAAGCCTCAATCCACAGTGACAAAGACTCAATCCACAGTGACAAAGCCTCAATCCACAGTGACAAAGCCTCAATCCACAGTGACAAAGACTCAATCCACAGAGACAAAGACTCAATCCACAGTGACAAAGCCTCAATCCACAGCGACAAAGACTCAATCCACAGTGACAAAGCCTCAATCCACAGTGACAAAGCCTCAATCCACAGTGACAAAGACTCAATCCACAGAGACAAAGACTCAATCCACAGTGACAAAGACTCAATCCACATAGACAAAGCCTCAATCCACAGTGACAAAGCCTCAATCCACAGTGACAAAGACTCAATCCACAGTGACAAAGACTCAATCCACATAGACAAAGCCTCAATCCACAGTGACAAAGCCTCAATCCACAGCGACAAAGACTCAATCCACAGTGACAAAGACTCAATCCACAGAGACAAAGACTCAATCCACAGTGACAAAGACTCAATCCTCAGTGACAAAGCCTCAATCCACAGTGACAAAGCCTCAATCCACAGCGACAAAGACTCAATCCACAGTGACAAAGCCTCAATCCACAGCGACAAAGACTCAATCCACAGTGACAAAGCCTCAATCCACAGTGACAAAGCCTCAATCCACAATGACAAAGACTCAATCCACAGAGACAAAGACTCAATCCAAGTGACAAAGACTCAATCCTCAGTGACAAAGCCTCAATCCACAGTGACAAAGCCTCAATCCACAGTGACAAAGACTCAATCCACAGAGACAAAGACTCAATCCACAGTGACAAAGCCTCAATCCACAGCGACAAAGACTCAATCCACAGTGACAAAGCCTCAATCCACAGTGACAAAGCCTCAATCCAC
Source organism: Penaeus japonicus (assembly GCA_017312705.2). Taxonomy (NCBI): domain Eukaryota; kingdom Metazoa; phylum Arthropoda; class Malacostraca; order Decapoda; family Penaeidae; genus Penaeus; species Penaeus japonicus. The sequence goes on from BOPN01001571.1 coordinate 246,469, forward strand.
AGTGACAAAGACTCAATCCACAGAGACAAAGACTCAATCCACAGTGACAAAGCCTCAATCCACAGCGACAAAGACTCAATC
>BOPN01001571.1:264049-266549 GCA_017312705.2 Penaeus japonicus
TAATAATGATATATGATAATTATAATTATGACAATTAAAATAGTTATAGTAATGATATTAAGGATTATGATAATATTCATGAAAATCATAATTATGATAATCATAATTATGATAATCATAATCATGACAATAATAATAATGTCAATAATGATTATGAATCTGGTTATCATGACAATGATAACTATGATATGATGATTATGATGATGATAATGATGAAGATATGATATGATCATAAAGATTATGACGACAATGAGTTTTATGATAATGAGTATGATCACAATAATAATATTGGTAATACTGATAAGTGTTCATAATGATTACAATAGTTATAATGATAATAATACCACTGAAATGATAGTAATGCCATTGATATGATAATTGTACCATATCTTAGCTATTGTATAAGTATTATCATAGTTCTATAATAGTTATAACAAGGGTACGATCGCTGGAGGTTTTCTACATAGTCCCCGATAATTCGATTTCATAAACAGACATAGATGAAATAAGTGTTTATATGTCTCGACTTTCCCTCTCCATAATAGGGAAAATGGGGACGATGCCAATCACATCCATGATAACCAATTTCTGAATTTTTCTCTTCTTGTAGAATTTAGCCTTTTCTACGACAGACTTGGTAAACGTAATATCAAAATCCAATTTTTACTTTCAAAAGTTACTTGATGAATAATGATATGTGATCAAATTTATATTTGATTTAATTTACTTATTGACTTAATTTACTTATTGATTTGATTTACTTATTGATTTAATTTACTTATTGACTTAATTTACTTATTGATCTAATTTACTTATTGATTTAATTTACTTATTGACTTAATTTACTTATTGATTTAATTTAAGTAATCAATTTATATAATCTAAGTAATCAATTTATTCAATTTATTTATGATTTACACATGATAAAACTATTTTGTAAACGTCGGCAGGTATAGGATCTAGATTATGGCTAATGTATGCAGTGTAATTTTATCTAAGTATATCTGTAAGACTTGTCTGTTATTTACATGGGCTGTGGTCAGGGGACCCACCCACCCACTCTGAGCTGTGTACACAACGCTTGGGGAGAACTGGGTCAGGATGTCCCAATTAGACATTTTCTCAGAGTCACCTGATATTTGCATTTCAAACTGCTAGACAAGTTCGAATTGCAGAATATATACTATTTTGTGAAGGAGTAAATAGTTGATCTATCCTAAACATTTTGTAGTACTCTTTGACACTTAATATTCTTTTCTGTGAGGAATATGTAGTTTATAATCGTCCATTTTGGAAATGTTTTGAAATCGAGGCATAAATATTTTCCTATTGCAGGTGAATTACATAGTTTCTATCGAAGAGATTGGGTATAATAAGAGTTTTAATTAAAGGAACGTCAGCCTCTTGTAAGGTACGGTAGGAAATCTAGTGCTTATTTTTTTCACTTACATGATTGAAGCCTTCTATTTAATTGCATCGGTGCTAGAGTAATACTTAATTTGTCGTTTTCTCATAAGAAAGAAGTGGTATAATCTCATATAAGAAAGTATCTCAGTTTGATCTGACCTATGGGATGTACCGTAAATATAGCATATAACCTTTTTAAGAAATTACAGATTCAATTTAGAAATTATTTGATGAAGTATAGTATTGAATTACCTGTCCACTAACGCCTAGGAAAAAATGCAAAAGCGAATCACTTCTTAGGGTTCCTCCACGTGTCAGTGTCTGATTATATATATATATACATGTATATATGATATATATATATATATATATATACATATACATATATACATACATATATATATATGGCAGATAAACCACTATACACAAAACAGATTTATTGAAAATGAGACAACAGTTTCAGGATCCATCTGGATCCCATCATATATATATATATATATAGATAGATAGATAGATAGATAGATAGATAGATAGATAGATAGATAGATATATACATATATATGTATATATATATATATATATATATATATATATATATATATATATATACATGTATATATATATATATATATATATATATATATATATATATATATATATATATATATATATATGTATATATATATATATATATATGTATATATATATATATATATATATATATATATATATATATATATATATATATATATATATATATATATATATATATATATATATACGTATATATATATATATATATATATATATATATATATATATATATATATATATATGTATATATATATATATATATGTACATATATATATATACACATATATATATATATATATATATATATATATATATATATATATATATATATATATATATATATATATATACATATATGTACATATATATATATACATATATATACATATATATACATATATATACATATATATATATATATATATATATATACATATATATACATATATATATATATATATACATATATATACATATATATACATATATATACATATA
>BOPN01001571.1:274049-282712 GCA_017312705.2 Penaeus japonicus
TCTCTCAAGACAAACATGATAGCATTTCTATACTCTCGCTGTGCTTCGTAGTATAAATTTGTATAAGGTAACTGCTAGTCGAGAGGGCATTTTTTTATACGAAGCATCCAAAAATATAGATAGAACTATAATCACACTTTTGAAGTAAGTAGTAGCAAATCCATGATTATAATTATTACCATTACTACAGAAGAAGAGGTATTTTTCCCCTGATATTTCTATCATGTATGTCAGTCAATGGCATAGAGAGCTTTTTTTTTTTTACCATATTGCCGATGAACGCCGCGACCTCCAATATACCCAATTGTTATATAATCATTATGTAAATATCTAATACTGCAGTTTCATTGTATTTATATCATCGTTTTACATAGTGGTATTGATAAAAGGTAAAATTATGAAAAATATCAATCTTCATCTCTGATTTGACATGACATCGGTTATCATGAATATAGAGATCCAAAAATTGCCCAGAATGTCCACAACTTGTCATTTTAATTGACTTAATGCATAAATTTCTCGAGTGAAATGTATTCACTGCTGCAACTGACTATGCAACGTTGCGAGTATTTGTTACGTTGAAACTAGAATGGAATTTTTGTCTACTATGCGACTGTAAACTATACCCGTACATAATCATTTTTGTGTACCACTATTCATCGGGATTATTTTCAGTTTCCTTGGACTCGTTTCCTTTTGGGGCCAAAGAATGGCAGGCATGGCCAGGGAGCGGCAGGGAAAGATCCTGGACACCCAAAAGGCCTTTCAACTCTCCGACCACACGAGAAGAGCGACTCCACCTCTAAGTAAAGGTATACTACACTGATGTATTTTTATTCCATAAGGATTAGTTGTTATATCATTTATCAGTTAAATCAAATCAATGGTGTGAACTGTGAGGATGAAACGTAGTCTCCTTTCTTTCCTTCAATCCGACAATGTGATTGTATTTTAAGGTGATTTAGTATTATTTGCTATTCATGAGTAACATTCATTAATTCCAGGAGCTCACGGCGATGGAAAAGTTTCCGCTCGTAGAATACAGAGACAGAGACAGTCGCGTGGTTTGGCGTTTCTCCACTCGTGCATGGTAAGACGCGCACATACAAGCATACAAGATACTCTGCACTCGCGCACACTATATGTAGATACCTGGTTCTATATATTAATACCATGATAAAAAATCTAAATTAGGGATATTTGAATATATCAATAAACCGTGTACATCATTCCAGATCTTCAGTCTCTGTTGCACATTGGTCGTGGTGGCTCCCTTCCTAACTGCCTTTGCCAAGGGCCTCCAGCTATTCGGGAAACTTCTGCGCATGGCAGTGAGCCTCCCGAGGGCATGCGTGTATTTGCCTTGGTGGATAGCGCTGCGGGCACTGCGGGCCGTTATGCGCGTCACGGTGATTTCGCAGGTAAGCAATTCTATGGTGGTTCTGAGACGGAGCTTCTTAAGCCTCACTTTCGGGAATAATCTGCCTCACTTATTCAATTAGACCTCTCGTGTCTAGAATTTTATATCGTTTTTGTTTATAGTAAAGAGCATCTTAACTTCTTGATGCTTCGCATATCATATAACAAAAACACTAAATACATTATTTTTATATTGAGGACATAAGAAATGATACTGTATGTGACAAGTTAGTGTGTGAGAGACGGACAAATATACAGACTAACACACTCGCTCAGTTGCACATCTACTATTGTGTGTGTTTGCGTGTATGTAATTAGTGTAACGTCATTTGTAATAAAAAAATAACTTTTTACCATCAGGCTCTGAAGAAAACGGAAGACACTGTTCCTCGACTAAGGGGCTTCATACAGAGCTATTTCACGCTGGAAGAAGAAAAAGAAGTGGAACTCAAAGAAAAAGAAGTGGAACTCAAATCTAGTGAACGCAGTTTTATCACCGACTCGGACGTTAGCGAGGGAGAGTATACAGATAGCAAGGAAGAGCATATAGATAACAAGGAAGAGCCTGACGAACAAACTACCCAAGAAATGGTTGAAGATACCACAACCGTCGACGGGAGCCAAGGTTCCGAAGACACTGCCGGATCCAACGGGGAAATGAACAGCCCCTCTGGGTACTCGCTTATGGCGAAGGAGTGGAATCCACTTTTATTGTATTTTTTCCTGTTTCTCAGTCTCTTTGGGATGATGTACTTGTACTAGATGCAAATGGAGAATAATATATTCGTTGACTACTAATTTTTACGTCTATGCATGTTTCAATCTTTAACATAAAATGTTTTTACATGCACTGCCGTATTTTCAAGATAGTAGCTTTTCCGATTATAATTCACATTGTACATTTTCAGTTATGTGAATAGTACTCAACCTATTTTTGTCACTTTTGGATATTATCGGCAGTGTATGTTGTTGAAATCTCAATCGATTTTCATGCAAAATACTTCTATCATTCTGACGCACTGTGGATGCGATCTCTCTTGAAAAAAAGCAGGAAGACTAATAAACGACTAAAACGTTTTATTTTAAGGCTAAGACAATATCTCTAAAACAAATGTATACATCAACCTTGTTAAAATGGAAATAAAAAAAATATCACTCAACCAGACTACTACTTCTTCCCCCTGCAATGCTTCTTGTTCTTCCTGGCCGACTTTCCAGCAGAATTTTCCTTCGTACTCTGGCTCGCGCGTTGTGGCTTAGTCACCGCCTCCGCGTTTTCGAAGACTCCCTCTTTCTTGTTCTCCATTGCTTTCTTGTTCTCCATTTCTTTCTTGTTCTCCATTTCTTTCTTGTTCTCCATTGCTTTCTTGTTCTCCATTGCTTTCTTGTTCTCCATTGCTTTCTTGTTCTCCATTGCTTTCTTGTTCTCCATTCCTTTCTTGTTCTCCATTGCTTTCTTGTTCTCCATTCCTTTCTTGTTCTCCATTCCTTTCTTGCTCTCCATTTCTTTCTTGCTCTCCATTCCTTTCTTGCTCTCCATTTCTTTCTTGCTCTCCATTTCTTTCTTGTTCTCCATTTCTTTCTTGTTCTCCATTTCTTTCTTGTTCTCCATTTCTTTCTTGCTCTCCATTTCTTTCTTGTTCTCCATTCCTTTCTTGCTCTCCATTCCTTTCTTGCTCTCCATTTCTTTCTTGTTCTCCATTCCTTTCTTGTTCTCCATTTCTTTCTTGTTCTCCATTTCTTTCTTGTTCTCCATTTCTTTCTTGTTCTCCATTCCTTTCTTGCTCTCTATTCCTTTCTTGTTCTCCATTTCTTTCTTGTTCTCCATAACTTCCTGTGTTTCTTTGTTTTCCAAACCGGCTTTCTTTTCACTGCTCTCTATTACTTCCTTGGCCTCGGCCTCGTTCTCTGTTGCTTCCTTGGCCTCGGCCTCGTTCTCTGTTGCTTCCTTGGCCTCGGCCTCGTTCTCTGTTGCTTCCTTGGCCTCGGCCTCGTTCTCTGTTGCTTCCTTGGCCTCGGCCTCGTTCTCTGTTGCTTCCTTGGCCTCGGCCTCGTTCTCTGTTGCTTCCTTGGCCTCGGCCTCGTTCTCTGTTGCTTCCTTGGCCTCGGCCTCGTTCTCTGTTGCTTCCTTGGCCTCGGCCTCGTTCTCTGTTGCTTCCTTGGCCTCGGCCTCGTTCTCTGTTGCTTCCTTGGCCTCGGCCTCGTTCTCTGTTGCTTCCTTGGCCTCGGCCTCGTTCTCTGTTGCTTCCTTGGCCTCGGCCTCGTTCTCTGTTGCTTCCTTGGCCTCGGCCTCGTTCTCTGTTGCTTCCTTGGCCTCGGCCTCGTTCTCTGTTGCTTCCTTGGCCTCGGCCTCGTTCTCTGTTGCTTCCTTGGCCTCGGCCTCGTTCTCTGTTGCTTCCTTGGCCTCGGTTTTGTTCTTTGTGACTTCCCTTGCAACATTACTTTCCTGCATTTCCTTTAAGATTCCGACTAAATCGTGCTTGTGGACTGACAATAACCCTTGCTCCATGTTCTCGCGTCCGCTCTGTGCATTTTTCTCTAGACTTTCCTCACCTCGTCTCACGTTCTTCCCTGAATCGTCCTCCGCTTGATCTGGATTATTTGATGTGTGATCTGCCTGGGTATGTCCGTCGCCATCACTTGCATTCTTTGATTAAAAAAAAAAATAATTATTATAAAAATAAATCAGTTTTAACATATTCATGGAGACGTAAAGATGACTACCAAGAGGAATATTAGGAAAGATATCACCAGCATTGCAATATACCAATTGAAAAAAAAGAAAAAAGAAAGAAAAAAAAAAAAGATATGAGACGAAATGAAGGAGCCAGAGTTACCTTGCCTCTGCTTTCGTCAGGGTGTCTGATGCCTGAGGTCCACGCCAGCACGCCATCTAGCAGCTGACATGCCCAGGTATTAAAGTTGTCCATTCCAATGACTCTGTTGGCCATGGCCGTGGTGAGGTGTCCCAGGGTGCAAGCAGTCATTTCCACACCAAGTAGGGCAGCATCCACGTAATCATTGTGACCCTGGAAAGGATAGTGGAAGGATATCTTAATATTTTTCACAGTGCGAAACTGACAAGATCCGAGGGATGTGCGGTGTCCTTGTCTGCATGTCTGCTTGTATGATTACTTGGTGCCCCGATCCAGTTTGTGTCTGGGATTTTTCAGTGGAAGCGTTTTTCTAAAATTTCTATGCTGTTTTTCTTTATTTTGGGGACATTAGACATCAGTCTATTAACTTTTCTAAAAATACTGGGCGTCTTTCCGATGATTCGTTTTTAGTATGGATTAAGAAAGTCCAAAATCACGGTGAAATGAAGTATAAACTATTTTAAGAGTGTATACAGAATTAATATTTTATATACTTGAATGGATCTTTTCAGTTCTGCTTATTTTCTGTACAATAACTCTACAAATAGCACGTGCCCATTTCTGGAAGTTCCGGATGGGATAAAAAAGAAAAAAGAAAAAGAAAAAAAAAAAAAAATGAGGCGGAGTCAATATGAATACCTATAATATGTAATATTTTTTTTTCTTTAGTCTCCCTTAGACATTCTAGATCTGTCGGAGTTCGGCCATGGAGGTATCTCTCCACACTCCACTGGTCGTGTCAATTCAAATAAAGGGCCAGCAAGCCAGATAGAACCATGTACTATAAAGACCACATGTAATGATAAATTATACTGGGTTTAAGTTACTGTAAATTCAAAACTCATATTTGCAACATTTCTCTTTCAGATCCAATCTGTGTGGGTATTATAAAGGAATCCATTAAGGGAAAACTATATACATATATACTCAAATACATCCATACATGCATAAACACACTTATTTGTTTTTCGCTCAATTGCATCCTATGTTGGTAGTGTGAAGGAATCCACTATGAGGGAAATACCTGTTAGGATGCAAGTAAGGATACAATGAAATTGTGCGTGTGTGCGCGCGCGCGCGTGGGCGGGAACCTGCGTATATACATCACATAGAATATTATGAATAAATGGTCTTTCCCCTGAAGTGTAAGAATATAACCTTCAATGTGTTATGTTCCTAATCCATTTTATATATGAATACATCGTATTTTTTGTACAAAACATTAAAGTCTGACGTAAAATTGTTTTTGCGATACCAGCTTTAACAGCAACAGACGTTTAAGACAGAATTACGCTCTATTTCGCATAAATTACATTCCTATCATATGAAAACATGAAAGTGTAATAATCGATATAATGATATATATCAACTATCATAGTGACCACTACGATTTGGAAAACTATGTTAACTGACATCTCAATGGTACAGTTTCGTTTAATAGGCAAACCCTTAATTACAAAACTAATCAAAATATTTATGGCACGCATCTCTTGTGTCAAAGTATGACATTCAGATTTATCTAACGTCATGCAATAAATTAAAAGGGCAAGTTGACAAAATAGTATTGGACCTGCAGCTGGGGGACGAGTCAACATGACTATTATAGAAATCACAATATTGAACCCTATTCCAGAAAAGTACAAGAGCGGAGTAGATGTTGCTATACAAGAAAATACATCAGCCAAAATAGCAGGAGATACGTTGCCTCTACTCCAAGAAGAAAAGAAAAAGACAGACAGAAAAAAAAGAAGCCTACACCAGACATGGGTTTTACGGCAGTTCTCCTGGTCTTTTGCCTTTGTCAGGGGCATCATTTCGATACGACCGTCGTAAGGTGCGGAGGACAATGATTACCGTAATAATTCTTATATTTTTTTGTGCATTTGCCTTCGTCATCCATCCCCCAGACGAAGGACGTGGCAATCGTCCCAACAATTTGTTGAAAAGGACGAAAACCACGTAACAAAAATTACTAGGCATATGCCTGACCGTTCCCCATTTTAATGCTGTGATAAGTAACAGCACGTCAAAAAAAGAAGCAAAATGTATCAATAATCTAACAAAACCGGTGGCAAATATCATCAAATGGAAAATGCGAAGTGAAATGCCCCTGTAATATAACAAGTCTGGTTGCTTTGTCTAACTGAACTGAAACGCAAAATAACCTTGATCTTTTGGAACAGCTGACTGGTAAGGCGGACAACGCTGGCAACTGAAGAACAGGCCAGAAGACGCTCCGTAAATATGGGCGTGGCAGACTTCCGTTCATTAGGCAGGCGAGGCTCCATCTTTAGGGAAAGAAAGTATATGATTATTTTTTGAACATGAGATAGGATTACATAAAATTGACTGCGGAAAAAGGTATATATAACGGGGGAGGGAAGAGAGAGAGAGAGGGATAAAGGGGAGGAAGGAAGGAAAGTGAAAAGATAGAAAGAAAGGGAGTGAGAGAGAGGTCTGAGAGAGGGTGAAAAAGGAAAAGAAAGTGTGAAGGTGAGGGTGACAGACATTATTAAAAGGAGGATGAGAGAATGAGAGATAGAGAAAGATAGGGAGAGATCGAGAGAGAGGCAGAGACTATGGGAGTATATATTTACATACATACATACAATACATACATACATACATATATAAGTACGTATATGCACGTATATGTATGTATATATGTTTATATGTATATGTTTATATATATATAAACATATGTGTGTGTATGTATGTGTATGTGTATGTATGTATGTATATACATATATTTATATGTATACATATATATACATATATATTTATGTATATACATATGTTTATATATATATATATTTATATATTTATATATATACATATTTATATATATATATATTTATATCTATATCTATATACATAGATACATATTTATATATATATACATATATATCATATATGCAGTATATACAGTATGTATGTATATATGTATGTATACACACACATATATATATAGATATATATAAATATATATAGATATATAAATATAAATATATATATATAAATATATATATATATATATATATATATATATATATATATATATATATATATATACATATACACACAAACACATCTACGGACTTACACAAACACCTCTCAGGAAAGAAAAAGACAAAATCCTGTAAATACAATACAGAGCGCAGTGACCCTCTTCGAGACAGGGCCTCAGCAAGACAAGCGGTTCGGGAGAAGCCTTAGTCCATTATTAAGATTACGCCAAACCTCTCGGGGAAGGAAGGCAACCCAAGCCAGGCGGGTCTAGACGTAGGGGGAGAAGATGCAAGAGAGAATAGAAAAAAAGAAATCGAGAAATCAACTGTACTAACGGACGGGTTAGTCTTGGTTAGATTCTCTGTCGAAGGAGAAAGGCATTGAAGAATATACAAATTCTTGCAAGGAGAAAGTTTATGTTTGTATTTTGATGCTATTATAGGTTTACCTAGAGTCCACTGCCAAGGTTGATCTAAAACTCTCAGAAAACAAAGACGCATTCACAGACAAAACCATACAAACATAAACGCACTCATATTATGTGCACATGTGTATAAAAATAATGTATGATATATATATACATATACATACATATATATATATATATATATATATATATATATATATATACATACATATATATACATACATATACATGCATATATATACATACATATACATGCATATATATACATACATATACATGCATATATATACATACATATACATGCATATATATACATATATATACATACATATACATATACATACATATATATATACATACATATATATATACATACATATTTATACATACATATTTATACATCATATATATACATACAAATATATACATACATATATATACATACAAATATATACATACATATATATACATACAAATATATACATACATATATATACATACAAATATATACATACATATATATACATACAAATATATACATACATATATATACATACATATACATACATATATATACATATATATACATACATATATATACATATATATATACATACATATATATACATATATATACATACATATATATATATATATACATACATATATACATATATATACATACATATACATACATATATATACATATATATACATACATATATATACATATATATACATATATATACATATATATACATACATATATATACATACATATATATACATATATACATACATATATATACATATATACATACATATATATACATATATACATACATATATATACATATATATACATACATATATATATACATATATATACATACATATATATACATATATATACATACATATATATACATATA
>BOPN01001572.1:0-2500 GCA_017312705.2 Penaeus japonicus
TATATATATATATAAATATATATATAAATATATATAATGTACAGTTTTTTTTATAATTTCATAACTTTTTTTATTCTTTATTAGATTTATGAAATTAGCCAAGATTACTAGAATGTTTTGTCTTACATTTCAGAATAAGTAGTCACAATGGAAGAAGACACTGAATACCTCAAGCTTCCCCTGGAGGACAGGTGTGTCCACAAGGTGAGTGCAGGAGATTATGTGCTTATTTCAGAGGACTTGCTAGTGAAGCTTTGTTTAAACTTGGATGTTGAGAATGATAGATATTTTGTTTTTGATGAAACTGGGTAACAGTCATTTGATCTACTCCGTTAAGATTTTGCTTTAAACTTGAATTATAGATGTTCATTGTGACAGATGTTGAAAAGATGTGAATGAGAAATAATCATTTCACAATACAAGATATGTAATTAGAGTTATGACATTTTGTTTACACATCATATAACAATTATTCAGTTTGATTTATACTTTTTCTTCATTTGTCTCAATTTACTATGTGACATTTTAATATTTACTTGATACCAAAAAATCAATATTGTACTTTGTTTTGTAAAATTATTTACTCTCTCAATTCTATCATGAATCCATGTTAACTCAGTTGTAATCTAGCAATATTTAGGATATGTGTTGAGACCTCTGGCAGTGTTATGTATATGTCTAGAAATTTGTATCTATTTCTTTATATTGTTATTATCATGACTATTATTTTATTGCATTTTATTTTTCTGTGACCTTGTTCTCTGTGTTTTCAGCTCTGGAAAGCACGATTGAGTGGATACGAAGAATGCACAAAACACTTCCCAAAGATTGTGGACGAACGATCCCCGGAATTCAATAAATTTGCTCCTCTTATGAAAAAATTTGTAACAGATAGCAATGCAGTTGCACAAGAGAAAGCCTTGGATGCTGTACTGGCATTTGTTGAAAATGCACATGTGGCTGGAAGGTATGTGTATACTATTTCTGGTCTTGCTTTCTTTCACTGAAAATGAAATTATATGGAAATAGATCTTAGTGTTCAATTATTATTCATATTTAAATTTTGAAAATTTGTTTTTCTGATAAAAAGTTGAAATTGTAGGGCTGACATCTATTTTATCTCAATATACCTTTCTTTGAATTGTGAAAACTGAGGTAGATTAAATTGATGCATGGCATGATGGTCATCTTGTATTTGATAATGCAAGATTTTCCCCTGATATTATGTTGAGTTATCACCTTCAGGAAGTTGATTTATTATTAGTATTATTAATTGTTTCTTCCTTTTCTTTAGGACGGCTGGGGACGTTACAAATGGAATTGTTCAAAAGTGTTTGGCGGCACCAAAACGTGGTACGCAAGAGAAGGCATTGGAGGTGATTCTCTTGTACTGTGAAATTGAGAAATACGAAGTGGTTCAAGAGGAACTGATGAAAGGTTTTACACAGAAAAATCCTAAAGTTGTGGCTGCTTGTGTCCGATCAATAGCAACAGCACTAAGGTATGTGAAGGATGATTTAAAAATATGGCTATTTTGTTAGGTGTTTTATAATTTTTTTTCCATGTTATTGGATTTCAAATGATTGAAAGATAATGAATTTGCATTTTGAAAAAGCAGCCATATACTTTTTTTTCCATTTTTTACTATAATTTTTGTGTGTTGACTCAGTAAAGTTATTAGTAAATGGGAAAACAATATTTTTCTCAATTAAATTTTCTCTGATTTCTTGAACATTTCAGAAAATGGAAGTTGGTTTAATGTCCTTTTCTAAATTGTACTATCCCTCACAATTTTCTCTTTTTACAGGGAATTTGGGCCAAAGGTAATCAACCCTAAGCCACTAATAAAGCAGATGCACACGTTGCTGGAAGACCGAGACAAAAATGTACGTGAGGAGAGCAAAAAGATGGTCATTGAGATGTATCGATGGATTCGACAGGCTCTGAAGCCCCAGATGTCTTCCCTGAAACCAGTGCAGGTCAGACTTGCATTTTTGCATCCTTGATTGTTGCTTGAAGTTGGTCGGACTTTTTCTTTTGCAGCTTAGTTTGAAAGGAGTTTAACCCAAATAAATTTCTAAAATTGTTTGACCAACAGATCCAAGAACTGGAAGCGGAATTTGACAAGCTTGGCAATGAGAAGGTGGTCCAGACACGTTTCCTTCGTTCACAACAGGAGCTGAAAGCTAAAATAGAAGCTCAAGCAGATGAAGAGGAAGAGGAAGGTATGTAAAAAATGGCTCAGGTCAGACTATATGATGTAGGATGTTTATTGTGGTTGTAGGATTTTGAGATACTTTTTGTAATTTTTGTAAGTGCTTTCTTGCCCTCTTTAACTAATCAGGAAGAAAGTTGTACTGTTCTGTAGCTCCGTTCTCTCACATGGAGCATTTTTCACAAAGTGTTCTCCTCTCCATTCCCTCACATAGCAGTTACAGTTAATTGTTGTTTAGCTGTTTCGTATCCTTTTAGCAAACACATTTTCCCTCCCTTTCAGATT
>BOPN01001572.1:7500-10000 GCA_017312705.2 Penaeus japonicus
AGCAGATAATGCTATTCATTGGAGAAGTGGAGAACTTAAAGATGCAGAAGGTACGGCACAGACCTACTAGAATACTACATTATTGCACATCTGTATTTCACAGAGTGATTCTTCTGTCACTTGATTCAAACACACCTCCCAATCTTTGTCCCACAACAGATTAAGGAGGCAGCAGAGAAGGCTGAGCTTAAGGTAAAAATATCGGCCCCCAAGGCCAAGAAAGCAGCGCCAAAGAAGGAGGCACCTACACCAGCAGCGGAACCTCCCCCATCAACCACAGCTCCCCCGAGGAAGGTGGTAAAAGCTGGAGTCAAGCCAGGGGCCTCGTCAACTGGGCCGGCCAAAGGAAGAAAACGTAAGTAGGATGCTCATCACATTGCAGATTTTCCTTTCTTTCTCCTTTCCTTTTTTCTTTGATCTACTTCTCCCACCTCTTCCCTCCCCACCCCTCCTCTCCCCTCCCTCCTCTCCTCCTCTCCCCTCCCTCCTCTCCTCCTCTCCTCCTCTCCCCTCCCTCCTCTCCCCTCCTCTCCTCTCCTCTCCTCCTCTCCCCTCCTTCCTCTCCTCCTCTCCCTTCCCTTCTCTTCTCTCTTCTCTCTTCTCTTCTCGCTTTTTCTTTCTTCTATCTTTTTCTCTCTTGTCTTCTTCATTGTTATTGATTTTTAACAGTAATAGCAATTCTTGTGTTGAGTCCACCTGCATTAGCAATGGTAAGGTAGGGATGAGATTTTACAAATATTTTTTCTTTGCAATGACAGGTTTAAAAGGAGGAGGTGGAGTTGGTGGTGGAGGAGGTGGAGGAGGAGGAGTCGTAGAGGAATGTACAGAAGCAGAAATTTCATTAGAGGAGGCTATTGAGAAAGCAAGCCAAGTCCTGCCTGAGGATGTTATCAGTGGTGTCACAGATGCCAACTGGAAGACCAGATTGGCTGCTGTTGAATCCTTTGGTAATGTAAGTATTGTCTGAAAGAGAGTCATTGCCAATTTTGTGCAAATATACGGTTCTTTCTTTCTGTTTCTTTCCTCAGGATAATCTTTGTTGTTTAAATCCTTTTCAGAATGTATAAAGTTTATGAAAATAAAAAAACATAGGATAAATCTTCATTTCAAATCCAACAATACATTTCATAAATTATTTTTCATATCCCAGACTATCCAGACTCTTGACCGGAGTGAAATCCCATGCCAGGCATTAGTAAGGGTTCTGGCACAAAAGCCAGGCTTCAAGGACAACAATTTCCAGGTTCTCAAACTCAGACTAGAAGCTCTCAAAACCTTAGCGGAGAACTCAGACTTTACCCGGTAATGATTCTGTAATGTGTATAAAGTTGATATTAAATATATTTGAAATAAAGGTATACTATAAGAGAATAAGGTATAAGAGAAAAAGGAAAAAGTAGAAGTATAGAACCACTTTGAGAAGAGGGTGTGCACAACATCCTGTCACTTTAGTGAAATATTTTAACATTTTATTTTATTCTTTATTATTTCTCAATTCTAGACGCTCTGGAGAAGTGTGCATACAAGACCTTGTAGAGAAACTGGGAGACCCGAAAAATGGTTCTTTATGTGGAGAGGTTCTGATGAACATAGCGGAGGCTGCCAAACTGCAGTGGGTTGGGCCTGAGGTTATGACCAGAGCTTTTGTACAGAAGAGTCCCAAGATTCAGGAAATGGCACTGAAGTGGTTATCTGATGCCATCACAGACTTTGGTTTTGTGTAAGTTGCCATAAACAAAGCTATCAGTAATTTAGAGATAGTTGATAGTGTTGACTTGGAGAGGTGTCTATTTTCTTATTTGTACATGAATTTCTGACAAGTTGATAATTGATCATTGTTTTATTGTTGTTTATTTTTAGATGTATATATTAACACTTACTATTTAACATTCCAGACTACAACCAAAAGCTCTTATTGGTGACATTAAGAAGGCCTTAGCACATACCAATCCAGGGGTAAGAACAGCAGGAATCTCTTTATGTGGCACAATATACCTTTACATGGGAGCTACACTTCGGGTCTTCTTTGAGGATGAGAAACCAGCTCTTCTTCAGCAGATTGATTCAGAATTTGAGAAGGTAGGTTATAAGATATGACTCAGGTATGTCTAAGACAGAATGAGAAAATCGAGCCTATTGGATTTGCCAGTTCATCATTTAAAAGTAAATGAGAAAAGATTGATAAGACATCTTCCAAGGTTACTGATCTCTTTAAAAGTTGGAATTTAAATATTTTCACTCATTTAACATTGACACCACAGATGAATGGCACAAGTCCTCCAGCTCCTACGAGAGGCCTCAACCGGGGCAGCAGCACAGAAAATGATGACGATGGTGATGATGTTGATTCAGGTCCAGCTGTTATCAATGTCCAAGATCTTGTGCCACGTACTAATATCAGTGATCAGCTGACATCATCACTGTTTACAGAATTGTCAGACAAAAACTGGAAGGTAAGTGTTGGTCTTGTATTTTAAGAAGTTGAAGTTTAGATCTACAG